>CAUYON010199859.1:0-28407 GCA_963573935.1 Arctocebus calabarensis
CAGCTACTTGGGAGGCAGAGGCAGGAGACTCGCTTGAGCCCAGGAGTTGGAGGTTGCTGTGAGCTGTGATGCCACAGCACTCTATCCAGGGTGACAGCTTGAGGCTCTGTCTCAAAAAATAAAAAAAAACTTTGAGGAAACTGAAAAGAGTGAAAATATTTTGCTTGTGGAAAGGATATGACTAACTATGGTAAAAGACAGACTATTACATGTTGATAACAAGAAATGCCCAGAATTTTTTCACCCTGCCCTTTATTCATGCCTTTTGGAATGTGACTTTGTGGTCCCTTCCATCAGCAACCCTTTGAATTTGGACTGGACCTATAATTTTCATTTATTTGCATGCTGACTATCTGCCAGTATTGCACTGCCTTACTTATGGTTGCTTTGCACTAAATTTTAAAATCAGGAAGTATGCATCCTCCAATTTTGCTTCTTCCTTTGCAAGATTGTTTTAGATATTCAATATTGAGTGGAAATCTGAATGTACTATACCCACATTGTTTAGTCAAGAACAGAATCAAAATCTAGTCAAACATATGTAATTGGCATTGAACATAGGAATATCTGTTACTTTCTCTGCAAATATGAAATTGTTTAGCACAGTGCCTGCTATATCATATGTGTTTAATAACCATTCATTTTCATTTAATCATTCCATTTAAACGTGCTTTCTTTTTCACATACAAAATAATATTCTATAGTGCAAAATACATTTTTGCAGCTATTAAATATTTTCTATGTGCAGATTTTAGATGATAGAAGGTTCTCCCTTTCAACACAGTAGATGGGATAACCTCTAATAAAACACTTGAGATCACAAAGTTATAAAGTGGGGATCTTGGTGGTGAAACACAGCAGGGGACGTAAACCATCTGGTCTGATGGACCAATGCGGAGCCCGATGCCATGGTGCTGCCCAAGCTGGGAGCGATGATACCTGACAAGCTGAGTGGCTTCACTTGTGGATGTGGTCATCTCCAGAGGCCTGTCAGGGATTCGATGCCTGGTGAACCATAGAGCAGCCTGTGCTTCTCCGACTGTGTTTTTCCAGCCTTGGCTGTGGGGAAATAACAGAGACATAACCCCTGGAACCTCTACTTAGAGGTCTGGCACATTGATTTTCTTCCTAGGCTGACTTCTGAATATTGCTCAGATTTCTTAGAGATAGCACATTAACTCTGTCAAAGGATTCCTCTTTAGATTCTTTCTCTCACCTTTACTTTTTTGGTCAATATTCCTATTTGCAGTTTCTCCTCTTTATTGGAGGCTTACTTATTGTAAATGTATCTTTCACTGGACTTTGTTATATATTTTTTATCATCTTTATCACTACAATTTCCATTAATTTATTTTTCCTTCCTGCTGACTCTCACACCCTCAACTAATCATCTTCTTTACAAAGATTTTCCCCGAAGTGGTGCATTTATAATGAAATCTAAAAAGATGGTGTCAATTTTAGTGAGTAATCAGACATCAAATATATTTTTAAGTAGGTATTATATTCTAGGCATTTTGCTAGTTGCAAAAGACACATCCATAGACAAGATGGATAGTTCCCTTTCCAGACTATTAAACAAACTAGTTATATGTATGTGGTAAATGTTATGAAAAAGTATACATTGCTAATGGTTGAGCCATTTGGCCAGAGACACCTGAAAGAAATTGAGAACAGAAGAACAAATAAGGAAATGATGATGGAAGGAACATTCCAGCCAGCAGGAATAATGCAGGGGCGTCCTGAGGTAGGAGAAACAGCCTGTTTGAAGATCTGGGAGAAATCCAGTATGGCTGGAACTTGGAAGAGAGAAGGAAAATGAAGCTGTGTGTTGGAAAGGAGATAGATACGTGAAATCAGTACTGATAGACTGCTTGTAGGACTTTACCTTCTAAGAGAAGACTGATTTTTTTTTTTTAATCTAGAAGGCTGGCATAATGGGAGTTCCATTTTTCAAAAGATGCATCTGTGAATTGGACATGTATCAGAAGGGTGCAAGATTTGGTGTGTTTAGGAGATGATTTCCCAAGTCTAGTGGAGAAATTGCAGTGATGTAAGTGTCTCATGCAAATGAGTATAAAGGAGCAAAATTAGATTTATTAGCTCCTTGAAAGAGAGAAACAGCAAACGTTAAGACTGTGGAAGGAGTAGATGTTAAGAATGACACATGGGTTGTAGGTTGAGAAAGGAAGGGCTTGGAGAAATTAGATGTGCCAATCTTTGCCGAGCAAAGATTCCAGAATCCCAGAATGAGAAGGCTGTGCATATTGTCATAGTCATGTGGGGTCATTAACAGTTCGGGGTGTGTGCAATGACGCGCCTGGAATAATACTTTATGAAAGGAAAGCACATACTTTATAACATTGCTATTATTAAAGTCTACCGAGTTTAAGCATTTGCTAAGTTAGAAATATTTTTGCCTGCCTGACCTCATCTTATACTGGACTTCAATAAAATGAATACTTCATTTGGCTAATAAAACTCGGTCTGCATTGCTTGTAAAATTTTAGCACGTATCCTCACAAGTTAGAGACTGAGGAAGGAGACAGCATGAGCCAAGGTCCTTGAAGAGAATCAGAAGGTTGGTGACTGAGCAACCTCTGGAAAACACATTAATTTCTATTTTTACCTCCAAATGGGACCTTGAAAGGCAAGGCCACGGGGCCAGGGATGAGCCAGAGCAATGCCCTTTACTGGCAGGGCTTGGAAGTCAAGGCCATGCTCTCTTAATAAACCTGTCATGGTCATTCTCATGTTTTGATTCTCTGGAATAAAACACGGAGTTTAAGGTCAGTTCCATGTTATTTTATGAGGAAAGAGGAAGTAGAGAAGCGTTAGGCGGAAAAGGTGCCAACCTATTTATTTTAACAATCAAAAGAAAAAGTTTAGTTTCCCCAAGAGCAGTGAAGATAGCTCTTGCCCCTCTCTGTGTGTTGGGGCTGCCTCCTTTTTCTTTTGATTCCAGCAATTCCTGTGCTCACGGGTTTCACATAAGTTTGTTTTGAAGAAGCTCTGCTGTTTAATCCAGCAAAGGTAGGTAGCCAATTTTGCTGGCCTTCCTGCCTCTCCAGTGTCTCCTCCCAGTTCTTGGAAACAGACTAAGAAGTTATAATTTTGTTCCCTAAATGCTTCATGCCTGTTTCCCTGCTGGGTCTGTTTTATATATATATATATATATATGTCATTTTCCAAATGTTTCAAAGACAAAAATATTGTGTCAGAACTCCCTGTAACATCTTGAAATTCCTTGAAGAGACTGAGTCGCTAATAGAAACCACTCTAGCCAGGAACCTTGGGGTTCGCTTTCTAGTTCACGTTCTCGTTCTTTGGCTGCGTGGACTGGGACAAGCCAACCCGTGTCTCCAGATTTCAGTTTGTAGGCCTGTGTGCAGTGAAAGCACTGGATTGGATGATCTCTAATCACGTTTCCATGGTTTATATTTGTAAGTACCCCTATCTAATTCTATTAGATATGCTCAGGGTCTATAAACACACTAACACAATGGTTGCCACTTAAGAGCTCTTGATGTAAAGAAAGTGAGAGGGAGAGAGAAGGGAGAAGGAAGGGGCAGAAGAAATGTTAGATATAGGTCAGGTGACTCATTTTAGTTTTTGAACTGTGTTTTGGCCAAAAAAAGAAACTTCATTTAGAATGTTGCATCAATTGGCTTAAGCTAGTTTACACTGCAGCAACAAATCATCCCCGAATTATCAGTGCCATACAACAATAATAATTTTTTTTTTTAATTCACATTTCCTATCCCCCATGGCTTGGTGTTTGCTCTGCTTCAAATTCAGCCGTCCTGGGGCTTAGGAGCAGCCTCCACCAGGGATAGGTCAATCCCCAGTCTAAGACAAAGGAGCCATGGGGAAACCACATGAGGGTTTCCACGCTGCTGCTGAGAAGTAGCATGCTTCCCTCCCATTCCTATTTTAGTGGCCAAAGCAAGTCATATGGCCACACCTGAATTCAACAGGGCAGGAGGTGTAATTCTCTCACAGGCAGTACATCAACATTTAGGAACAATCATGAAATTAACTAGGGTGACATTTCCGTGAAAACCTGAGAAACACACTAAATAAAAGTCTAATTGTGGTCTGCATTACCATCAGTATTGATTGACTTATGCTGAGAAAACAAAGTATATTCCACTCTCAGCATCATGGAGAAATGTTTCTAGGGCCACTGGAGTCAGAAATTCACAGATGCTCAAGTACCCGATATAAAATGGCACAGCATTTGCATATAATCTATGCATATCCTTTCATACACTTTAAATTATTTTTTGTTTTGTTTTGTTTTAAAGACAGTCTTACTTTGTCACCCTCAATAGAGTGCCGTAGTGTTATAGCTCACAGCAACCTCCAGTCCTTGGGCTTAGCCAGTTTTCTTGCCTCAGCCTCCAGAGTAGCTGGGACTATAGGCGCCCACCACAATGTCTGGCTATTTTTGTTGTTGTTGTTGCAGTTTGGCCGGGATCGGGTTTGAACCCACCACCCTCGGTATATGGGACCGGCGCCCTACTCACTGAGCCAAAGGCACCGCCCATCACTTATAATACCTAATACAAGATGGATGTTATGTAAATAGTTGTTGTACTATCTTTTTATTTGTATTCTTTTTTCTGTTGAATAACTAATTTTTCCTGAATATTTTTGATCCACAGTTGGCTAAAGCCATGAACCAGTTATTCAGATATGATGGGCTGTCAATAGTACTGTCTTGCTAGTACAAATATCTTATGAACTGTGGATAAGTTATACACCAAATCCAAGCAATACAACCAACCATATTCTTCTGCTCACTGAATTGTCCTTAACTGTGCCACAATACCTACCACGATATTCTTGATTTCCTCCCAACACAAAATGACTCTGTTCCCACCATGCTCTTATCTGGTTTACTTAATTGGATAATTACAATTTAAAAATGTATATGGTTTTTTTAACCTTGGGGTTTCACAGCTTTTAGAAAGTTTTACAAGCCACCCTATTTGTTCAATAATGTGGATGAATTTGGCTTCTTCCAAAGTAATAACAACTCTGTTCATAGGAAGGTTACCATTTTTGCAGATGGGACAGTGTGCCACTTATTTTACGTAACATTAATTTTGCAAGATTTTAGTTTCTTGAACATAGATATCATACTTATAATTATTTAAAAGGTTAAAATAATTTAAGGTACCTTAGCTTTACAGGCTTCTAAAGACTTTAATATTGTTTTTTCTTTTAATGAGAGGAAAATCGAGGGAAGGGAAAATAGACTGATAGCTTTGCTAACATTAATAAATGTCTTTCAGAGTTATTTGTTTTTGTTGCTTTGTTTTTTAAACAGATTTTTTTCCATAAATACATAAAAATGCATTCTAGAAAACATTCTTAGCAGAGTTCTTTAATATCATTTTACTTACATATGAAAAGTGTAAACCTTCCACTCAATCTGTGTTTGACTATAATATCCTTTAGTCAGACAATTAATAATCTACAACGACCAGAAATTAACCAGGTCTACAAAGCAGTTCCCTAGAAGGAGGATTGGCGACCACCATCAGATGGCCTTGCTACTTCCTCTCTGTCACTTGGTAGAACAAAGGCCTCAACAACAACGTTCTCTGGGAGTTGGTGCCCACTGGGCTAAATCTCCCAGTGACGATTATGTTACAATCTTTATTTTACTGCATCAGACTTTATCTTCTTTATGTACCAACGTTTGTGCAGATATATTTTTGAAATGATTAGAAGGTGAAATGTGACTTATCCTTTCTCCAGTTTACTCATCTTCTTTTCACTTACTGTGTTTTCCAGTATTTGGAGCATGTTGCCAATGAGGCCAAGATCAGAGATGGGCTCACGGAAAGTGGTAAACGCTTCCTCCAGTCAAACATTCCCAGTTCTTATTTCCAGCACCTCCTTATTAGTTTCTGGGCTTTATTGTATTGTGATTTTATGTACAATTTCCACATGTGGATCCATAACATGCTGCTATTTTTAGCTATGAGATCTTGGACCAGTTATTTACATTCCCTATGGTCTAGTTTTCCCATCTGACAAATGAGGAATGTAGGAGCATCTTCCCTCCTGCTCTGTTATAAAAGGAAATAAACTATTGCTAATAAAACACTTAAAATAGTTAACTGGCACATAGTAAGTGCTCAGCAAGTGTTAACTACTGTTAGGAAAATGAATACACGCAAAAAGATAAATGACTTCCCCATTAATAATGTAGCTCTTTCTGTTACTGCCTTTGAAAACAAAAATACTTCCAATACTCTACTAATGTATGTAACCACTTAATTCATAAATCAGGTTTCTAAGTAGCGTTTCAGCAAGCTCCTTGAGGATAAGGATTTTGGGTTTCCTGCCTGGGTTATTGTGATGGGATATTTCTTGATAACTGTTGACAAAATGAACAATGGAATGATGTTGATTTGTGCTTGTGACCCTGAGCTTGTGAAGATATTAAGCCAGTTGCATTAGTTTGATAGAGCTGCTGTACAAAGTTCCAAAATGAACTATCTTACACCACAGATGTTTATTTTCCTATAATTCGTAAGGTTAAAATTCCAAGTTCAAGATTTCAGCAGGGTTGATGTCTCCTGGAGGACTCTCTCCCGAGGTTGTAGATGACCATCTTCTCCTCGCATGTTCACACGGCCTGTTCTCTGTATAGGTCTTGCCCTAATCTTTTCTTATAAAGATACCAGTCATATTTAATTAAAGTGCACTCTAAAGATCTCATTGTGAACTTAATTATCTCTCAAAAAGGCCAGTCTTCTCCAAATACAATCACATGTGAGACGCTGCATTAGAACAGAAACCTCTGGATTTTGGAGGAACCAGTTCAGCTCAGAACACTGGTCTCTTGTGCTAAAGTCACACACAGAACCAGACTCTCTGCTGTCCTCATGTTCATTCTCTTTCTTTAAAACTTTTTTTTTTCCCTTATTGGTGCAGGTTTCATATATGGGATATGCGTGAACAAAGGACAACGAAGCAAAACAAAGACTAACATAAAAGTTTTTATACATTTCCCTTTAAAACTCACAACAGAAAGGCATGGTATAAAGATCTTTAAAAATCTAGATCAAAATTTTTAAAAATGGAAGGAAAATAAGAGAAAAACTATAAAGTGAAAAACAGGACAGAAGAAGAAAGGCAGAAAAATATCTGCTAGAAAATATTTGTGTGTGTGTTTTAATAGTATTCCTCTCTCTATTTTATTTTATTTATTTTATTTTACTTTATTTTATTTTATTTTATTTTATTTTATTTTATTTTATTTTATTTTATTTTTTGAGACAGAGTCTCACTTTGTCCGCCCTGGTAGAAGGCCATGGCATCATAGCTTATGGCACCAATGTATGTAAGCACTTAATTCATAAATCAGGTTTCTAAGTAGCGTTTCAGGAAGCTCCGTGAGGATAAGGATTGGGTTTCCAGAGAGCCTTTGCCTCAGCCTCCCAAGTTACTGGAACTACAGGAGCCCCCCACAATGCTCAGCTAGTTTTTAGAGGCAGAGTCTCACTCTAGCTCAGGCTGGTCTCGAACTCCTGAGCTTGACTGATCCACTCACCTCAACCGCCCAGAGTGCTAGGATTCCAGGCGTCAGCCACCACACCTGGCCCAATAGTCCTGTTTTGTTTGTTTGTTTGTTTTTTCAGCTAACTTAAGCACCCAAAAGAAGTTTATTATAGGTCAGTGATCTAAGAATTAGAGGAAAAGATACTTTGTCCATGACCTTGTTATCATTCCATTTAGCTTTTCTTTTATTTATCCAGACATCACACCATTTGAGAGAATTCGTAAAAACAAGAGAAATTTATTGTTTTAATGTATAAAAACCAAGCTATCAATAAGTAAGCAAAACAAAATTAATTTTTAGAGTTTGTTGAACTGTCTAAGCACTGGCTCCTTTTGTGTCAGCCAACAGCCTGTCACAACAACCACAACTGTGACGTTACAATCACACTGCTGAAAGCCTCAGCCCTCGGAGCAGTGCTGCTCACGCTACTCCTATATTAATCTATGAACTTAATAGGCATTTATCTCCCCAGTGGTGCCTCACTGTCTAACTGAACTACTTCGACCCTGTAAATTTGCAGTCTGTTTGACTTCTAGAAAACAAAACAGTCAGGCTTGCCTGATCTCATCAGTTTAATCATAGAATATCTAAGCTACTCAACAACCAATGTATCTTTACAAGGGAAAAAAAAAGAAAACTGGCACAGCAAGAGCTGTTATTAGAGACATGTGTTCCAGACTATGATCAGAAATTGTTAGTCTTTCTGGATGGAGATGAAAATATGAATATAATATATTAAAAGCAAATGTGGCTGATGAATGACTGTGTGCTGAAATTACCACAGTCGTCTATAGGAGGAAGTTACGGGGGTCTTAGGTATCAGTCAAAAAATGCATTGTCCTAGGAAAATTATTAGTGCAGAGTCAAGAATCTGTCAAATAATCTAACAGAGTAAGTTCACGTAAGTGACTCCTATATTTTAACCATATGTCAACCTGAACTTTTGTTAGTTATGCTAATTTAAATCTGAGAAGTCAGAAAATGGTATATATCAATCAAAGGGGCTTTATCACAGACATACTTATGAACACAATTGCACCTTTCGGTTAATTTAATTTTCAGTGGCTTGTACTTTCTTGATACTAGGAAAATGGGCATCATGGTCATATAACACTACAGGAAAATGTAAGACTATAAAAATTCATTCAATATTTTTAAAAAAAGGAAACCTTATCATCAGGTCTTTTTCTTATTTTTCCACTTGAGTAGCATTTCACAAAATGCTTCCTTATATTGTACTTAAGAGGAGGGAATTAATAAGAATGGCTAGTATTTGCCCAAAACCTTACTCTATCCCACTTGATTCCAATCACATGGATTATCAAATTAAATCCACATATTTACTCGGTGAATTGAATACTTTCATCACCCCCACTTGTACAACTATAAGGAAGGGAAAATAAATAGCTTTTAAAAGACAGAACACTTTATGAATGGTAGACCTTGGACTTGAATTTAGGCATTTCACACCTAAATGCCTACGTTGACCACTACACCATAAAGCAATTTGGGGTATAAGCATCTGGTTAAGGAGGACCTAGGCCTAGGAGAGGAAATTCTGAAGTGGGAATTGGAACTGTCCTGCTTCTCCCACCATCCACCCAGAATGAGCCACATGTGGATGAGACGAAGTAGGAAGAGGCCAGTGGTTTTTCAAAGGAGAAATAAAAAATAGGATTGAGTGCCTGGAGGGAACTTCTGTGAAGCTACAAGCACCTCTTAAGCAGTGATAAAGAGTAAGGGTGCTCGTGCCTACCTGCTCTCCTGTTCCCAACCTATGGGATGGTGAGCAGCTCTTATAACTCTCTGAGCTTCTGTGTCTTTACTGTTTACTAAAGATAGCAATAGGGATTTATCTTATACATTTGGATAAGTAATAAAACTTTCTCGTTTAATCTTCTGATTAAATTAGAATTATTAAGAGGCATGTATTAAGTCCACTTAACAGATGAGAAAACCAAGCAGTAAAGTTTAAATTCAACTCAGTATGTTCTGAACTCTAAATCCATGTTTTTCCTCCAAAACTGTGCTTACCATAAACTACTTTTATCCTCTAAATTTCTAAATGTTACAGTTAATTGTTAAGTGGTGACATGTTCACTGTCAATGGGGAAGTTAATATAAGGCCTAAGGATCATCTGAAAAGTCTTACATACGATACATGTAAGAATCTCCTTTGAGCCTAAGAGACCTTCAGTTCATGACTACTAAATATCTAGACATCCACGGTTCTGACTTCTTAGAAGGTTTCAGATTCTATTATCAGAGCTCTTTCCCATAAGCAGGAGCCAGGTGTTATAGTATCTTTCTGCAGCTAGTTCCATTAGTTTATTATTTTAAGCTTCTAATTAAATTGAATTATTGGGTCCAGGAAAATAAATTTATTACAGTGGGCCAGTAAGCTTTTTGTTCCACAGATCTAGGTCAAATCCTTAAATTCGTCAAGATTCCTTGATATTTAAGTGTAGACAGATGAACTCCAATCCATTTCCAATTCTGGGAAACAGACCGAGATACATAGGTCACTACAAATTTTCAAGACAGGCTATGTTATGGTCCACTATTTCACTTCCCAGAAACACAGTCTACAGCATCCTTTCTGATACACACAGGCATGTTTCACCTTGGTGGGCTCGTTAGTGTTGCTGGGAGGGCTTGATTTTGTTTCCATCCACACAGATTTTGCGTTTCTTGATTTTTGTGTCACACACATACACTATTAAAGCACCTTAGTGGACATATTTCCTTATCTAAAGGATAAGGATAAGGAATAAAAATAATTTACTATTTAAAAAGCTGCATTTTGTGGAAGATCATTTTAGTTTTATCAGCCCTAATGTGGTCTTTACTTTCCCCAATCTGAAAAAAGATCAACGTTTTGAATTTATGCTTAATCTACAATCACCATGCAAATTTAGTTTATTTTTAAATTAAACTTGTGAGTGAATTAATTAATTAAACACCCACCATGGAAAAACTTTTTAAATGCAATTTACCACTCTAATACCATCTGTTGTTGCCTTTTGCAGGCATTTATGAATATGTCAAACTGAAGACTAATTGAAGAAAAAGAACAGAATTCTCTTCAAACTATCTTATTGCAACTGTGTATTCTACTTCTATTTGTTATGTAGAGTTTATATAATTTTGCTTTTAAAGAATCAGGTCTTTGTGAGAGTTTTATTTTGCTTAATTTCCATTTATTTTTATGCCTTGTCCCTGCTATTTCTATACTCAAAGGCCATCCTCAATTATCATTTCAAATAAGCCAGCAAAGATCAACTTGGATGAATGGGAACAGAGAAGAAACACGCACATAAATACACCTAACATTTCACCACTTACTAAGATGCAATAGTATAAAATTTTCACTGATATTTAGAATAGATGAATATAAGTTCATAGCCAAAAAAAAAAAAAAAATGGGGGAGGAGGTAAATTTCCACTGAACTTTCAAGTAAATGGTTAAGTATAGACAATATCAGCATAGAATCCGACAATAGGTATTTCAACTTCCACTTCCAGACAGGGTGGAGTAACTATAGATGGAGTAACTGTTATTGGACTTATCCACCCATCTACTACATGCCATGGAATATGGTCTTAACATTATTGAATAATCTTAGTATTTAATGCTTTAAGGTACTGAAGAAAATTCCTTGAGAAATTATTCATTTATAAGAGAAAGGCAAAAGCTATGATCCTTAAAACAAAGAAACACCTAAAATGAATCCCACATTTAACTGGGGTTTGTGCCGGGAAGAAGGTTCCAGGCTGCAGCACAGGGAGATAAGGTCCAAATGGAGAGCCCTGGTCCATCCGAGTGAACGAGGCAGGGATTCAAGTCTGGGCTGCAGAAGTAGCTGGGACTTGTGGGTCAAGATTTCAGCAAGGAGAGAATGACCCAGAATGAGAGGCCCCTGAACTTTCCTGGACTCCGTCTCAGGTTCACTGCCGTGAAGTGGTTCCCACACGTACAGGGCAGGACTCCACATGTTTAGCAGTGTGGCCGCTGGGAGCAGAGGACTGGACAGAGACACGGAAATAGCACAGTGCTGGAAGACTTGGCATTTCTGGCTCCTCCAGAAATGCCAAACCTGGCTGAGTGCCTCGGGCACGCGGGTGAGACTCCAGAAAGATCACACCTTATGAGTAAAATCCTCTTTCTAGAGTAAGGGCTGCACCTCAGAATGACTTGCCATAACCTATCATTCCTTAGGGTTGTATACGTAGTGGTTCTTGGCATCTTACGTACTGATTCTTCACATTTGATAAATAATTTAAGAAGTATTTACTAAGCTTCTGTTGTATGAATCAGGTATGTAGTTGAGCACACACAAAATGTCTTTCTGATATTTACCTTCTCGCTCGTTTATTCACTATTGGTCCATCAAAACTCAGAACAATTTTTGAGCCACATGTCCATTTTAAATATAATTTCTGACATGAATACAGCCATCAAAACGGCCACAGGGAAACTCTGCAGCTATGTTCAGTTGAGAAACAGCCGAAACTCCTGAGTGAGTAGATCAGGTCGGGCATTGTTCATTATGTGGCTGTAACACAGACCTAATTTCACAATTATTGTTTCAAACTGTAAACAAACAACACTTCTTTCCACTCTCAAATTACAAATGAGATACATAAATCAATATTTAACACTATGCTAACATTATGGTGACATAAACCTTTTGATATTTCGAATTAATTCAAATTCTTTTACTCAACCAAAGATATTTGCTCATCAAGTATGTTCAACAGCTTACAGAGTTATCTGATATAAACTTTAAATATAAAAAGAACATAAATGACTCTTTTTTTTGAAAGAGTTTAAAGCATACCTTATATATTACAATGATCGCATTACTGTCCTTCAACATTTTCAAAACAGATTTTTTTTTACCACTTTTCAGATCGAAAAACTGAGGTTAATTTTACATTAAGCAATAAAATCTAGATTTCTCAGGTCCTGCCTAAAATGCACCAGCTTCCAGCAAAGCAGCTGCTTGAATTCAGATTTTCAAAAGAGCTGTTTTTTATTCAAGGCTTAACATGCATCTGTTGTTGGAGAATTTCAAAAAGGCAAAAAGCTCTTTGTATACAAGTTTCATTCTGGCAAACATATCGAGTAGATTTTGCCATAATGTGAGATGAAATTTGAGAAGAATTGGAGAAGCTTATTAATTTTTTATTTAATTGCAATGGTGTGAATAGGAGTTAGACACCCTTATGATGCCATTGAATAATATATAGGCATATATTTCAGCAAGAAGAATAAGACTGAAACTGCATAGAAATCAAATGGATTTTAAGTATTCATTATTAGTAAAAATTATAGTGTGTCTACCTTACCAGTTCCCAAAATTTATCAAACTTTTTCATTGGTATTCTTTATTAAAATTTACAGATTATGAAGTTTCTAGTACATACATATATTAAATCATGAGAAATCCTAACTTCCAGAAGGTAAGATACATTTCATTAGCATACAACTCTTCATTTACAAACAAAAGCTAACAATAACATCCAAAAGAAAAAAATCCTCTGAGGTTTAAAGCTACTAATCTAAAACCAGTCAGTCATAGTTCCTGAAGCAATCTATTTATGAAGAAACTCAGGGACAAATGATTTTGAGGAGGATTAAATTAAAGTCACATCTTTTTTGTTTGAAAATCCGTGTGCTCTCTGGAAATCCGTAGGCCTGAAGCCCCCTGACAATGTTGATAACTGTCTATCAAGTAAGGATACCAACACTAAACAGTGAAAACAGAAAGTTACTTATTATAGCAATGGTTCTCAGCCAGGGGACTGATTTGATCCCAGGGGACATTTTGGTACCACCTGGAGACATCTTTTTTTTTTTCAAATGAATATGAAGGTACAAATGTTTAGGTTACATTGTTTTAAATTCTAAGGTAAAGCTCAAGTTTACTACTTCAAGTTCAAGTTTAGCCCTTCACCGAGGGCGTGCTGAACACTCTCTCATTGGGCACATTAGGTGAGATCTCACCAACCGCCCTCTCTCCTCCCCCCCATGCTCCCTCTCCTCTCCACTTCCCCTTGTTAGAGTAAATTTGTGTTTTACTTTCCTGTGGGTGTGTAGTTGTTTACATATTGGTTTCATATTAGTATTGAGCATATCGTATATACATTTTTTCCATTTTTGAGATACTTTACTAAGAAGAATATGTTTCAGTTCCATCCAGGCAAGCACAAAAGATGCAAAGTCTCCATCCTTTGTTATGGTTCAGTAATACTCCATGGTATACCTGTGTCACGGTTTGTTAATCCATGCTTGGGTGGATGGGCATTTAGGTGGCTTCCATACTTGGCAATTATGAATTGAGCTGCAATAAGCATTCAGGTGCAAATGTCTTTGTGGGAAAATGATTTTTGTTCTTCTGGGTAGATACCTAGTAAAGGGATTGCAAAATCAAATGGAAGGTTGACTTTTAGTTCTTTAACAATCTGGAGACATTTTTGATTGTCATAGCCTGGAAGTATACCTGGCACATAGGAGCCAGAGACCAAGGATCCTGGTAAACAACCTGCTGAGCATGGAAAAATCTACAACAAAGATTTATCTGGCCCAAAATGTCAATATTACAGAAGTTGAGGAACACTGAATTTGAGTAGTTTTATTAGTAGTCGTAACTTTTTAAAAGCATTGAGATAAAACTATTAACATGTGGCTTACTTAGTCTGCTTTGGGCTGCTGTAACAGAGTATCTAGACTGTGCTATTTATCATGTAGGAAAAATTATTTTTCATCGTTTTGGAAGTAGGTAAGTTTAAGGTCAAGGCACAGGCAGGTGTGGTGTCTGGTAACAGCCTAAACCCACATCCACGAAGGTGCCTTGAACTCTGCATCCTCCAGAGGGGGGGACAAGCTTCCTCACATGGCAGAGGAGAAGGTAAGAGGGGCCAACTTGCCTTTTTATAAAGCCCAATCCTACCCCTGAGTGTAGAGCCCTCAAGGGCCTAATCACTCCTGAAAAGCCATCCACGTCTTAACATTGTTACAATGGCAATTAAACTCAACATAAGTTTTGGAGAGGACAAACATTCAAACCATAGCTGCATGAAAAAGACATTGTGTGGATTAGGGGTGAATTTTCAAGACTTCATTGCTGTTTACTCCAGTGTCATTAGACACAGCGATGGGTTAGATATTTTCTTTTGAAACCATCTCAACCTGTTTCAGGGGCTGGAGCGCAGTGGCATTATCACAACTCACTACAATCTCAAACAGGTAGACTCAAGCAATCATTTTGCCTCAGCCTCCCAAAGGGCTAGGATTGTAGCCAATCCACTCACCCAGTGGGTTTGGTATTTTTGACTGAAACCAAAGCAGCCTTCAAACAGGATCAATGAAGCAGCGTGTTAGGTGTGTGCAAGGTGCTGTGGTTTAGGATCGTACTGATATTAAGCTCACTTAAAATTTCAAAAATACTAAATGTGTGTGCTCTTCATCATGATTTTTAAACATAAATCCTATTCTTACGCATTTGGATTTCCCAGTTAACATATCTGAGGGGGCCAGGAACTGAAAGTAGATGAACAGAGGCTAAAAATGAAGTCTCCTCCCTGACCAGATTGGAAATGGGTTCTCACAAACTCCGACTCTGCTCAGATGCCTCTCTGCGCCCTATCTGAGACAACGTGCCTGGGGCCGCATCCTACCGAATCACAGTTTGTTAGTGAAAATGGTATTATTGAGGATTGCTCCTGCTGCTTAAATCTTCAGAGCAACGGTAAGTTATTAGTCCCAGACCAAATATTGTACATGTCAGAACAAAGCCAATGATTGTAAAAAGGTTGCAGACATTTCTGAAAACTGCTCTAAATTCCTGCAGCCTGAATGAATCCTGATTTCGAGGCTGAGGACAATATAATAACATGAGTAGAGATGTGGGATCCATATGAATGGCACACGGCTTATGAATGCTGATGAGGAAGAGCAAGACATCCTGATTTCTTTTCCTGCATAGAATACGTACATCTTTCCTTTTCCTTTGAGAACTCATGTTTTAGAGGCTGAGCTAAACTGATAACTTGCTTTTCAATAATATATTTTTGTTCACAGAAAGCTCAGGTTATTCAGTCTCTTTGATAAATTACTGTTTCATTCTCTCTGTATAAAGTGAGAATACTATTCCTTTCTCTACATAATTCAAGGGTGGAGGGTGCTACATAAAGGCAGAGTATTTATCAGGAGACTGGGCCTTGGAGCTGTTAGCTTTCGTGGTGATTTCATGCGGGTTCAGCTAATGGCTTTCCCACTCTTGCTTGGTAACCAGTAGAAATGTTCTGGACCTTATAGAACCACCCACATCAGAAGAATCTACAGGATTCCAACACAGTGGTAAATGCTCTGGCTGTGCTAAAATCCTTCCCGGGGTTCTGTGGCTGACATTGACTAATCACCTTTCACTTTACGCCTTTACACTGAATAGCAAATGTTTCTAGTACTCTCTACCGAAGTAATTTCCAAAGCTCTTCACAATCCTAAAATGCTGTGTTGTTCTATCAGTAATAGCGTTTCTCTTTTCACAGGACAGTTTTTTCCCCCTAGCATCCTGCCAGATGCATCCCTTCCTGCGATATCATTTGCATCATAATATACATCACCCTCTGCCCTGTTGTCATAAATTCTGGCGTAAGAACTGCAGAACAGCATCAACTAGATCAGAGTTAACCCAGAAGAAATGTGTGAAAGGTATGAACGCACAATGGGTTTTAACATTCCTATTAAATATAAAGCCTTTGCTATGTGTTTTTAAAATTTTCTCTAAGATGAGAGGCAATTTGTGAAAGACTAGTTAAGAAAAGTGTACCAACGAAACCAAAGTTATCTAGAAATGTGATTTCTCATGACTGTCCCATCTACAGCTATCCTCAATGTGGCTACCCCAGGACAATTTAGGGCATCAAGAAACTCCTCAATGCGACTAAATTCTGCTGTTTGTATTTTCTTCAGTCAGAACTTCGATACATTTTCATGATTTCTTAAATAAAATTTATAAAACTCCTCACCCTCTCAGATGGATTTTCTTTTAGCACTTGCTTTGCAGAATGAAAGGTGTTGGGTATGGTACATTTTCTAAATAACCTGTTTTCATGAAAACTATCTTCTGCTCAACAATAGCAAGAAAAACATTTTAAAAGGATAAGACAAGAAAAGGAAAAATAATGAGAAAAAGTGAGGTGGAAAAGAAAGCAGCAGACATTCAAAAATATTCAGGGAGAATATACGGAGAAATCTGAAGGGCTCTGCTTCTAATACTCAACATCTGTCTTTAAAAACATATCAATCACATGATCACTAGCAGCTGTTGCATTAGACTTTTAATCAGCCGTGATTTTCAAAAGGGAGAAAGAATGTCGTTGGATCAGTGGATGGAAAGTTAGTGCTTAGAATGCATCAGCTTGGTACTGGCAACCGATTCACAATTTAAAGAGACAAAACTTTACCAAGAACAGTAAACACTATTCATGTGTGAAGTGCTGTGCCATGAACAGCCTAAATGGTCCCACATGTTTGGAAGCCTAAAGAAAACAATGCAGGTGGTGGCATGGATTCAAACAGATACATTTAATATGATACAAAGTGTATTAAAATTTTTTTAAATGCTCCACAATCATACCGTGGCAGGTAAACAAAAAGGGAACATGCGTTTTAATCCCAGTAAATACTGAGCAGATGGATCTTCCAAGTTTCAAAGTCCTATTCCCTCCTAGGTATGGGTGAGTCCTACTGATACTATTGAGAACTAAGAATCAATGTGGGAAGGAGAATGCCAGGGATTGTGGCAACACTTCATCTGTTGAGAAAGAGGCTACTTCTGGTCTGAGTTAACTTCAAGCTTTCTTGGAGAAAACTTTCCAGTCTGTGTCATTTACCTTTTCAGGCTAAGATACAATGACAACATGCTAAAAATGTTTGCATTGAAGTAGGGTGTGTTGTTGCAAACTAAAGAAAAAAAAATGTATTGACATCTAGCACGGGATACTTTTAAATTCATCAACCATTTGCTACTATAGCTAGTCACAGAGGAAGCATTGGTGTCCAATAAGACTGAAAGAGAATTAGATTTATATGCGATCCTCTTTGGAAAAATAACTTTATTTATTGTACCCCAGCAACATGTGGAACAGGAGCGTTTCCTCCAGTGTCGTATTTGTTGCCACCGTGGTGGTGATAATGTTTCACATGTGATGGCTAAAATCAATTGCAATTAAATGGACTTGGAATAAGCGTATTTCCAGCTAAAAAGAGTTACCCTCAAATGACCAAAACAATTAATTTTTCATTTGATAGAGATTTTATTTACTATAAATTTTAAAAAATAGATGAATTAACACATACATATTTCATGGTCATTAGTTTCTTTGTGATAGAAAATTATTTCTCTTGATGATTCTAAATTGTATCCTACGAGATTTATGAGCATAATCATGCTTGTTACCCATCATATCCTGCTCTAGAACACAACCGGCATTTATTGAATACATGTGTGCCTGTATTCCGTATTCAAAAATAATGCATATAAAAATATGCAAAGATGCAGGCTTGGCTTTCCTAGAGTTTACCCAGAGCAAACAAAACAGTTGCAACTGGGATGCAAATGGAATTAAGAGGAGAAAATAATTACTTCTGTCTTGGAATGGTGGGAAAGATTGGGATGAGTATCTGAAAAAGCTTTACTGCAGACTAGGATTTGGGGGCTAGGCTTGGCACTGTATGCAGGGCATCCCAAGTAAAGGGAAGTCCACAACCAGTAGCAATTTAAGAAACAGTGAACATCCTTTGTGGCTCCAGGGTGCCACGCATGAGAAATTGATCACATAAACAGGAGCTGGACTGTGAAAAGCCTTCATTGCCATGCTCTCATTTTTTACTTTGACTAATATAAATATTAAGACTCCATCTGAATAAATAGTTGTCCAACCCTGAAGCTGTAGGACATAAATGGAAATCCATCAGGCATTCACCATGTGGGTGAGATGAGAAGGGGAATGAGTTCCATGATCTCAATCCCCATTCAACAGCCTTACAGCTTCATTTACCCACATTTTCTTCTGCTAGTGAAGAAAGAGTTCTGTTGCATAGGGAAAAATAAACAAATAAAAGAAGGAAGTTTAAAAAGCACGACATTAAATATTTAGAAGTGGGAAAACCACAGATAAACGACGTTGCAGTTTGTTGTGTGGTTGGTTAGTTGGTCTATTGGTTGGTTGATTTTTCAGACCATTCATACAATGGTGTGAAGCATGGAATTGAGGACAACAGACCACTCATGAAATCAATGCAACAGTTAACGTGAGCGATGATAGGAACTGAAATAGAAAGAAAGACAGATTTTAGAGATACATCAGAGAGATTGGGCTACTCAGCAGTCAGTAGCAAATTACACAGTAAGATGGTTTGGGAAGGTAGTGGAAAGCAGGGCTGCTCAAAGTGGGAGTCATGGACCAGCAGCATCAGCACCACCTGACAGTCTCAGGAGCCACCTGCAGACTTCCCGAGTCAGGAGCACTGAGGCGGCAGAGGGGAGGGAGGGGTACGAATCTGCATTATAACCAGTCTGTCTGATGATTCGTATGCAGGCACAGTTGTAGAAGCACTGGTAGAAAGGATAAGCCCAAATTCCTAGGTAGACAGTGAATGAAAATATGTTTGGAGACCAAGATGATTGTTCCAGTTTGGATATGTCTTACTGGACACAACACAAGGATACCCAGTACCCTTTACTAAATTGAGTCAGGATTTCAAGGCAGATGGAATATAGGTTACCGTTTAAGATAGTGCATGCTGCATTAAGAGATAAACTCTCATATTTTAGTATCTTAGCCTGAGGCGTTTCTTTTAAGTCTCAAACAGGTACTCCTGATCAATAGATCCCAGAAGTCTTCACCGGTGTCAACCCTGACTCATCGGCCTCAGGCTGCAGGAGAGGGGGGGAGTGTGGAGGACCATGAATGGTCAGCCTGAAAGATGTGCATGTCACCGGCTGTGATATTGTGAAGTATCTATTTACTATCTGGTCTTGGTCTTCCATACTCCGCTTGGAATCTCCAGAGTAGTAAGTATGATACCTAATAATATGACTGATGGGTGACAGACCCTGGGCAGCTTCAGGACATGAGTGAGCTGGGGGGACACCAGAAAAACCAAGCCATGTTAAAGGGTTGTGACTTTTAGCTCCAAGGACGGGTGAGCAGTAGAAGGTTGAGTGGATTGCTAATAGCCCATGATGTAATCAACATGCCTATGTGATGAATAATAACATTCCTCCATACAAACCCAAAGGACAGAATTCAGTTTCCAGACAGCTGACCATGTGGAGATGCCTGGGGGGTTTGGTGCCTGCAGAGGGCTCCTTACCCTTCCCCCGTACCTCACCTTACACATCATTTCTATCGAGCTGTTCATTTGCATCCTTTGAAATATCCTTTATGGTAAGTGGCTAAACGTAAGTATTTACCTAGATTCTGTGAGCCATTCTAGCAAATTAAGCAAACTAGAGGAAAGGGGTCATTAGAAGCCCAGTTTCTAGCTAGTTATGGAGCAGTGCAAGAGACAAGCTGCTACTTATGATTAGTGTGTGGATGTCAGGACAGCCCTGTGGGACTGAGCCCACAATGTGTGGGACCCGACTCTCTCTCCGGATAGATAGTGTCTGAATTGAACTAAACTGTGGGATGCTCAGTTGGTGTCCACTGGAGAATTGCTGGGTATGTGGGGAGAGCCCCACACATCAGGTGGCAGCGCTGCCCTGAGCGTGTGAGAGGAGGAAAACCACCGTGGTTCCTGCTCTTTCTCCGCGTGCTCCTCCGTTCAGGTGGGAGAGCGCTATCATGCGGTCACAGCTTCCTGGCAAGGGAGGTGGGGAAACATATTCTAGCAGTAAATCCAAAAAGAAGCAAAAATAGATGTAATGAGAAGTTAGCCTGTCTTGACCACTCTTGAGGACAGCAACTTGGGAATCAGAGGCAACGGAACTCTTTCTGAAACCCTGGAAGCAAATAGGTTGCCCATTTAATGTGTATTTTGCCAATAAGGGGCATGACTACAAGGATGAGACGTGTTGATGTGGTATTTAACTGATGAGAGATATTGCATAAGCAGGAAAAAGAAATTCACAGCACTTTCTGAAACAAACAGAAAGTTACGGAAGTAAAAGTAGCATCAATAACACTCAGATTAACAAATCTGATATCGTGTTCTTTAGGAGGACGGCTTGTTTAGCTAAAGATTTGCTGCAATTTATTAAGAGCAAAGAAGCACAACTCAATTCTGTTCTATCTTCTTCAATCTTCTATTCTTGTGCTAAAATGTGATTATTATAAAATAAACACATATATACTTCTTTTTTGAATAGATGCAATATTTATCTAGATGTCATTTTTCATAGTCTAAAGTGCTCAAAGTTTCTCCTATGTCATTTCACTCCATTTTCTCCACACACCTGTTATCTAGAATGGCAGATGATTTGAAAGGTGATGGAATAAGAGCCCAGCTGTAAAATTTTTTTATCCAAAGCACAAGGTAAGTGTATATGAACCCATTCATGTAGAAGCGTATTGAGGATTTCCAGTGTTGATCTAACTTTGTACCTGAAAATCATGACCCATAGAGTATTATAGGTTTTTTCCTTCCAAAACATTCTGCTTAGTGGCAAGCAGAGAGTTAAGGGACCTAAACTAATTCCTTTATATGGTATGCAGAGCATTTCCTTTAATTTTCATCTGTCTGTGCAAACCTCTCCACTTTCATAACTGCTGAGTCACTAGTTCCTCATTGGCATTCTCCCACCGCCCTCACCCTCCGTCAGCAGCCCTTGAGGGGGTTCAAGAAGCTCAGAAAGCTGTGCAGAGCTCATCTGAAAACAAGTGAGCAGGAGAGTAACACGAGCAGAGAGACAAGCAGGCTAGGCTTGGGAAATAGTGTGCAAGGTTTTCTCCATGATTTTTCTTGTAAGCAAGATGGCCAAAGTAGTTCACTCCATTCATATGTGAATGTTCATCAATTTGAGCCCTCTCCCACACATGGGATGATAATATTACCTATTTGAGAAATGTACTGTTATACATAAAGGAGATAAGAACTGACTGAGACATAACAGTATTTAATGAAGACCTCCAATGTCTTTCATTTGTTATTATTGATCGCCATGACAGCACTAGACAAATCCTCCAGAAGAGGGAGCTGGGGTTGGCTGGACCTTTGCCTCTCCTTCCTCTACTCATGCCAGCCTCTGACTGTGGGGTTGCTATGGTTATTTTAGGGGGCCACTGAACAGGGAGGGAACCGTGACAGCTGTTGCAATGTGGCAGGGCCCTTAACCCCTGTAAACTTTTGTGAAAGTGATTCCCTTTGTGATGAGCTTGAGATGTTACTCTGCTCACTTTTGTGTTGCCGGTGTATATACTGACACCAATAAAGTTTCCTAAGATTGCATGAGCCATGCCAGTGGTTGCCTTCAGTACATTACCCGGGCAACCAGAGAGAGGCCACGGCTACTGAAAAGGGAGGGGAAGGAGTGTCCTAGTGACCTTCTGTCTGGAGTGTGCTTCTTCCCTCTTTTCCTGTGAAAGTTCTACCTATTTGGCCCAGTCTGGTCAAATTGATCTGAAATTGATCTACTTGTATTTTTATGCCATCTCACAAAAATCACTTCCCATTCTGTTCCTATTAAGCTTTACTCCAAATTGCAAACAGGAAACAACTAACTTAAGCCACAGTGGTAGAAGGGGTTGCTTAACAGTGTTGCAAATGTAGTGTCATCACATCTGTCTTTGTCTCTCAAACAGGTTGACATCTAATCTTCCTGAAAAAAAAAAAAAGACAGGATAACATCTATTTCAACTAAAGTGCAGGCCGTTGGGATGTGAGAAGTAAAAGATACAGAGCAGACAGGTAGGCCCAGGCAAGTGGAAATCAGTAAGTAACCTGTGGCAGGCCTTCTGAAAATTTACCGGAAGAAGGTACCTCAGTTACAGGCGAAGAGTAAATAACCTCAACTTAACACTGCATATGTGTCCACATGGGAAATTTTTTGGAAAATAACCATGAGTGGCCTCAAAATAAGAAACTGATATTCTAGTTCATATTGATACTTACTGGTCCAGAAAATGTTGAGATCTTGTATGTCAAACAAACAAACAAACAACAACAACAAAAAATATCTGCACCATAAAAGGAACTATCTTTAGCCAGGAGGATGAGTTTTTTGTTTATTTGCCTTGCTTATGTTATTATTTCCTTACTTCTTTTTTTTTTAATTTCCTTTCTTTTTAACCCATGTCTAATAGGGAAACCAATGTCTAGCAAGGAAAAACGATGTTAATAGCTAACATTTACTGAGCATGTAGGAGGTGCCAGGTACTGTACTAAAGGCTTTATGTAGTATATTAATCCATTTAACCCTCATGTCACCTGTACAAATTAGTATTTTTTTATTGATACTTTTTAATGAGACCACTGAGACCTAGATAGGTTAAATTATTTGGTGAAGGTAGCAAAGCAAGGCCTGTGACGAGATATGGGATTTAAGTCACACAGTCAGAGTTCAGACTGTGCTTCCTTCGCCTCTCCATTATCCTATTTTGAGGATTTTTATATGAATGTCTATACTGCTTGCCGTCATCATCATTTTCATCCTGGGTAGAAGAGGAGAAGCCAGGAGCAAGGACCCAGAAACAAACAAAACAATGGAATCACAGATGGGGTACGGTCCCCAAAAGGAGATGACCGGATGTGTATCCAAGGGGACAGTGAGTTGGCAAAGGATGGGAGACTCTTCCAAGTCAAAGGGAGCAGGGTGGCATGAGCGGAAACGTAAATCAGTGCTTGTCTACACGCAGTGGCTCAGGGAGCCCCCTGGCTTAGCTATGCTTCTCCATCAAGTCAGAGTTCTTTATTTCCAGGAGTGGCGTTGATAGAAAAAGAGTGGAGAGGGAACACCTATTTTTCACTAACTTAGCCACACTTTAGTGAGAATTGGTGGCAGGACCAGAACCATATACACAGGGATAAGAGAGAACACAGGGACATTTGGTGAGATTGCACGGCCTTACAAAACCTTGGATGCTAAACCCCAGCAGTTTCTTCAGCCCAATCTGCACACACTGATCTTCACCTCTCAAAGACACCAAGATTCCACTCTACGGACGGTCTTCTCCGATGCTGTTTCCTTTCCCTGTTCAGTAGCTAGTTCTTCCATGTTCTACAAACCATCCTTTACTTAAATCCTCAGGAAAGTCTTCTCTAGACCAAATCTCAAATCAAGTCTCATAGCACCTCTTACCACTTTTTGTTACAGTATCAATTGTATGCTTTGCCATTACTTGACTAATTTTTATCCCCCCTTCCCCTAAGAGACTGTGATTTAAATGGGGGCTCTCTTTTGGGTTTACTGTTTTATTTCCAAAATTCACAATAGTAGATAATAAATGCTGGTAGACTGAATAATTGGCTTATTGGCTGAATAAATAAATGTATGATATCATTAATAGAAATTTCTCTACCACTAGTAAGTGTTTAGAGACTGAAAAATTACCTGTTAAGGATACTTTAGAGGTATTGGTATTTGAACTTAATGGATTATTTACTTAGTACATATGTATTGACTATCTATTTTGCATTAAGGACTATCAGGGACTAGTTTAAGACCCAGTGGGACTTTCCATGAATTGCCATATTTACCCTTCTCTTCTGATCTTTGCACATTCTTGCTTCTCCTAGAGCACTATTTCACTTAAACCTTTTTCTAATTCACAAACATCCGAAGAGTCTAAGCTTAAATTAGGTTCGTCCAAATACGCCGTAACTCCCAAAATCTGTGCTAAAGGCATAGCTTGCTACATAGCACTTAATCATGGTGGCTATTATCATAGAGATTATAGGATGGATACAATAAATATGATGACCACTACTGGTACCCAATGCCCATTCTTCTCCACTATGTAGGAGGGGTTTTCAAGTGAGCACAAAGTCACCTAATTAAAGACTACATTTCCCAGCCCTGTTACAATGAGGTGTGGCCACATGGCTATGTCTTGATCCAGAAGGATGTGAATAGATGCATACATATACATATAATCCTCTCAGTTCTTTTCCTTGTTTATGATTATCCACAAAGTTTCCTGTTCTCTTTTCCCTTTACACTGGCTTTACACTGGCCTATTGTATGGCAAAATTGGGGGCAGACTTCTAGGATTTTCCAGTGTTGAGGATGACCCTAACAATCAATGGACTGAGATGGGAGAAGTAAACATTTTTATTTATTTCAGTATACTTTGGTATCTCTTTGTTACAGAAGCTTAGCCTATATGCTGACTTGCACATCGAAGATCGTATTTACATACCTCACCATTGTATCCACTATTTGTTGCACTGGATCTAGCACACAGTTGACAGTTAATAGCTTTGGAATAAATGAATGAATGAATGAATGAATGAACAGGCTGATAATGTCAAAATGAGTGCTATCATGATTTAGGCTGGGGAATATTAGTAATGAGGTAATCATCTGAATTAAGAAGTAGTTATTATGTGGGTGAAGAAATGTCTTAGCCTGACCTTAGTCGAGCGGAAGCAAAAGAAAAAAAAATAGTTATTAAGCATGATTATTCCCTAAGTAGAGAGGAAGATAGCCTATATTTATAATTTTCCCCAGGGGAAAACAGTTAATTATTTAAGGGTAAGGGGAAAAAATGATGCATAGGTTCAAAGGGGGGGAGGACAGATTTCAGGAAATTACTAAAATATTAATTTTGCTAATTTTTTTTTGTATATAAACTCACATCTGAGTAAACTCAATCTGTGATAATTTGAGGGACAATAATGGAGTTTCTTTCTTCTGTAGATAATTTGTGTTTTCCGTCCCTTACTTGAAACCCTGCTTAATTTTTGAGCCCTATGTTTACCTCCCCAAATTGGCATCAGGGCCTTGTGTGGGCCTCTCTAATTGAGGAATAGAATTGGGTATTCCCAAGAATTGCTGCCAGAACAATGCCAATTTCCTTTATTCAATTTCCTTCCTTCTCTTATTTAGACTTGGGTCATTTTGTAATTGTACTCTGGTATTTCTGTCTGAGCCCGACAATATTTTAAAGATATGCATACTTATCCAAGATCCAGTTAATGGCAAGAGAAAGGGCCTCCAGAGTATCTATTTCAATTACTCATCAGGTTACTTTTTATTCTCCATATGTAAGTTATACATTCTGGACACTTTCTTTGTCTTTCTAATCTCTCTTTAGTGGGCTTACTCTCTCCTGTGGTGATCATTACTATCTCTATGCAAGTTATTTCATTTATCAAGCAATTCATATGCTCATTTGACAAAACCCTTAAAATGCCTTTCCCAGATCTAGTCAGAGAATGACTGTAATGTGATGAATACTGAAATAGAAATATTCATAATTCGTTGTAGATGCTGAGTGTTAGGAAAACCTGAGCGATCAGAAAAGGAGGTCTTTCTTGAAGTGTTGTTATTGGACTCGAGATAAAAAGTGTTAGGCCTCTTCAGGTCCGGATTTAGATGTCCTAGCAATCGCTTATGCCACATTTTATTCGTAGAAGCCAGTCACAAGTTCAACTTCAATTGCAGTGAACAGGAAATATATACTATCTCTTGAAGTGAAGAATGGCAGGGAGTAGTAATCGTTGTCTGTCTATATTTGCTGACTATCTACCATATACATCACTTCCTCCAATTCTAGAAATTCATGTCCTATTATTCCAGAAAAATAAATGCTTAGAGAGTCATTTTCTTCTTCCTTTCTTTTTTTCTTTAGTTATCTTGAGACGAGAGTCTCGCTCTGCTGCCCAGGTTAGAGTGCCATGATGTCAGCCTCCCTCACAGCCACCTCAAACTTCAGGGATCAAGCAATCCTCCTGTCTCAGCCTCCTGAGTAGCTGGGACTACAGGTGCCTGCCACAGCACTGGCTATTTTTTCTATTTTAGGTAGAGAAGGGTGTGGAAACAACTCAAGTGCCCAATACGTGAATAGATTAATATAATAAAGAGCAGGCGGCCTGCTCGGGCTGGCGGCAACCCTGGGCCCGGGCTCCTGTGGCTACCAGGCACCGCCACCCCTGGCGGCTCTCCCAGGCCTAGTGGCCAGACTCAGAGGACCTGTTGACCCCTTGGTAGCAGTTAGGGCCATGCCATGAGGCCAAGCAGTTCGGGCGTCATGGCACAGCCTCTGGGGTCGCTGGGGCAGTCGCAGGAGCAACAGAGGGAGCTGCAGGCCGAAGAGCCTGAGTGGTACCCGAGCCTGGCGGCCAAGCAGGGGTCGCTGGGGGTGCAGCAGCGAGCCAGGAGGAGAAGCTTCTGGCCAGAGAGCAGCACATTGCTGAGCGCATGGCCAGGATGCCGCAGACGATGGAGCTGGCGGCGGCGGCAGCAGGACGCTGGGAGAAGGCCCAGGCGCACAAGGGCAGAAGGGCCGGCTCCAGGCTGAGGCCGGAGCGCCTGGGCTACCGTGGGGACCCGAGGAGCGCCCGCTTCCAAGAGCGGCGACAGGACCCAGAGAAGCAGCAGCGCCAGCGCCTGAAAGAGGGAAAACAAGGACGAAAGGCGCGGGGAAGGGCTGCTCCGGCCAGGACCCAGCAACCCCCGGGCACCCGGCCCCTGAGCTTTGACCTGTCCCAACAAAGCTTGCCACCTGAATTTAAAAAAAATTGATTAATTAAAAAAAGATACAATATAGGGCATATATATGTATATATACACACCATGGAGAACGGGTCGGCCATAAAAAAATGGAGAGCTAGTTTGTGACGACACGTGTAGAACTGGAAAGCATTTTTCTATGAGAAACATCACAAGAATGGAGAAACAAACCCTTGCACTCGATGCACGGCACCAAACTGGAAGTAACAAGCAATCCTGAAGTGCACATACAGAAGTAAATCTCAAAGTCCAGGGAAGGAAGAGGAAGTAAATGCCTTTGGGGTTCAGGGCTGTGTGGGGGAGAGCACACTTACAGCTTAGACTCAATCTGTGCAAAAAGAATGTACGCAAAACAGATGTACCCCCAAATATGCCGAAATAAAGAAACTAAAGTAATTTAACTTCTCTCCCATTTTTCTTTTTGATGGTTTTTATTTTCCTCCTTCATTTACTTGCTGGATTTTGGCAATTCCCCACTTTAAATTGTATTTCATTCTTTGAACATTGTAGCCCTACTTGAACGATAGTTCTAACAGACGTTCTCAAAGATCCATTTTACTTCTTGGAGAGTGATTTGCATTATGGATCCGTCTATTTCCTGGGGGTGATATGTGCTCCTCCCCCCACTTCCTTTTGTCATTCCTTCCTATTTTAGGAGGTAATATTTTTGTATTCTTCTGCTGTTTCCTTCTTTTTTTTTCCCCCTCTTTTTACAGACTTTAATAGAGGAGAAAGAAATAATAAACAAGAAACCAGGTAAAATAATTTTAGGTTTTGAAGAGTGCTACCAAAAAAGTAAAACAAGGTATAAGACATAGAGGCTATGAACTGGAAGAAATTTGGGGGGGGGGTGTCAAACTTTTTTTTTTAATTTATCTTTCATTCTGATTTTTTTTTCAATTAACATGTATTATATACATTATTATATGTATAACATTTTATTATTCTTCATCACATTATTTCCCCTCACCCCCTAGTGGTAAGACAGAATTTATTTATAGAAAAGAATACAGAAAACACTAAAGCTCCTGGTAGAGGGACAGAATTCTAGTGGGGAGAGAGAAGCTCTCTCCGTTTCTCTCCTGGTCTTTCCCCATCTCCTCCTTTAGGCCTTTAGTCTCAGGGTATATATAGGTGTAT
>CAUYON010199862.1:0-13819 GCA_963573935.1 Arctocebus calabarensis
CCTGTAGTCCCAGCTACTTGGGAGGCAGAGGCAAGAGACTCGCTTGAGCCCAGGAATTGGAGGTTGCTGTGAGCTGTGATGCCACAGCACTCTATCCAGGGTAACAGCTTGAGGCTCTGTCTCTAAATAAATAAATAAATAAATAAATAAAATAAAACATTGCCTCAATTAGGCAGAAAGTATTAATAGCTCAATGACTACATTGCCATTTCTCCCATAGATATGGAAGGGCAAAATTGACAGTGTGAAATGTGTAATAGAAGGAAAGACCTGAAAAAGAGTAAAATCTATTGAAAGTTGTCTCTGTTAACCCCCCCACACTCTCTCTCTTACACAGACACACACACACACACACACTCTCTCTCTCTCTCTTTGGGGGAATTAAAACCTGCATTCCTGCCCAAGGCCAATAATCAAAGGGGCAAGGAGGTGGTCTTTGTACCACAGGATGCTTGACAGAATTGTCAGGATGAAGGTCATGGATAATTTTTGCTTAGAGATGCTATAGTTAAACAACAATAGCCTGAAGCTGAAAAACCCCTTTTAAAAGCTCTGTATTTCTGCTTCAAGGGAGGATGATGGTACTTTAAGCTGAGAGTCTGACATACTCCTCATCTGCCAGAAAATTAATAAACTTCTCTTTACCTTTGCTCGGATTGCTTGTCCTTGCTCTATGTTTGACCACAGGTACCCGTACTGAACTTTCAGTAATAGCTACATTTTTGCTGAATAAATGACTGCACCCAGTCTCTCTTACTTTCAAATTTAATCTCCCCCCACTATATCTTGCTACCAGTACTGTCTCTGCCATTATCTGTGTAAAATCTCTCTAGATCTAAATTTCTTTTCTTTTCTTTTCTTTTAGTTTTTTTGGCTTTAGCTCTCAATTTCTTAAAATGAGGATGTTAGATGAGATGGCCTACAGAAGATTCATTTTAGTTCTAGTGATAGCAGACTGCCCTGATATACTTATACTTTAAGGTGTACCACCTTTAAAGATACAAATCCAGGTATTATGCCAACACCTTCTAAATACAGCAACACCCTCCCATTTTCCAAGAGGCTCCTCTAGGATTTTTTCCACACTGCTCTTCCCTCTTTTCCTATTTCCTGCCTCTCTGTACTTTCTCCCTTCTGTGGCAAGTGTTCTCAGTTGGCAGGCTGTGATTTGCAAGAACTGGCCTCTATCTTCTGGGCAGCCTTTCTCCCAACAGCAAATCCACAGTTGAGAATGTGGGGTCATTAACTTAATATCCAATTCCAGAGAAGAGCATCACTTTGTTGATCCAGTTGTAGACAACAGAGTGAAAGAATTTGCGTTCGCTAAATATCTACTGTATGCTTGGCACTCTTTCATGTTATCTCATTGAGCCTCACCTCTGACTGACTGTCAGTTAGTTTTAACTTTACAATATTTCTCTTCCACACCCTAGAGCACTCGAACTCAATAAGCCACTGCAGCAGCCTTATAACTTTCCTCTCCGCTTCTATACGTAACCCCTACAATCCAATCTTCCCACAGAAGCCAGAGTGCACATTTATAATAATAAATCAAATCCTATCACTTCCCCATTTAAAGACTTCCATAGATTTTTCCATTGCACTTAAAATCCAAACTTTACAATGCCAGCTCACAACCTGATCTGGTCCCTGACAACTTCTCTTCATCCTATGATCCTACCCACAAGCCTTAAAGAGTTAGGAAAAAAAAAGAAATAAAGGAATAAGGAATAAATTTAGATACATTTTAGGCTTCCATGACAGCTGGTTTTTCAGCTGAACCTACATGAACCTGCTCTGAGCTCTGTGCTTCACTTTTGCTTTCCCGGTGTGCAGGGTGATGAAGCAGCTCAAGACATTCTTGAGATAAAGTCAACTTTATGGGCAAAATGTGGGTAAAGAAGTAAATACACTGCTTTCTCTTCCCTATCAAAAGATTTCAGTAATTTGGCCAGGCATGGTGGCTCACAGCTGTAATCCCAGCACTTTGGGAGGCTGAAGAGGGAGGAATGTTCAAGGCTGGTTCAAGACCAGCCCAAGCAGTATAGTATTTTTTTGTTTTGGGCTCTATTGAAAATTTGAAAAATCAGCCAGGCATAATGGTGTGTGTCTGTAGTCCCAGATACTCTGGAGGCTGAGGCAGGAGGATCACTTGAGCCCAGGAGTTTGACGTTACAGTGAACTATGATGATACTACTGGACGCTAGCTCAGTTAACAGAGCAAGACCCTGTCTTAAAAAACAAAAAACAAACAACCACAACAAAAATACCAGCATAACAAGAAGCAAGATTCCAGTAATCCATAACCTGATTTTTTAGATGCTTAGGAAACCAAAGTATAATTTTAGGGAAAAGAAGCTATAGTTTAATGAGGTATGTGCCAGGCCTTCCAGCATGGTTTCGTTCAATCAGCAGAACAATGCTTTGAAATTGGCATTATGATTTCTATTCTACAAAGGAAAAAATTGAGGTTCAGGGGATTTAAACAATTTCTGAAGGATCACACAACTTTACTAATGGACAGGGCCCATATTCTACCAAGTTGTGTATGATCCCAGTCTCAGGGTCTCTCTTCTGCCACTCCATCTTTCTTGACCAAACACACCCTTTCTTTCCACCAAAACAACGTCAGAGTAAACAACAATGTATGAGTAAGTAATGATTAAGATATAAAAGTGAGAAAAGACTGTTTTCCAACAGCACATTTAAATCCTCCATTTACCTATGCTACTTATAATATCTTAACAAGTTGTTCTTAAATACTCATTAAATTGAATTCCCTAAAGTCCTGTACATAGTAGCTCAGTTGGCTGATATTCTGAATTCCTAAATGCACTTGAAAATACTTAAATGTCTTTCCCCCCAAAGCATTCTATAGTATAGATTGGTAACCAATTCAAAATGACCCTCTGTGCAATTAGTGCTTTTTTTTTGCCTTTTTCTTTTCTTTTTCCAAGCTGGAAGGTCAAACTTCAACAATTCACCTGCTAAGTCCTCCCCACCCCCCCACCGGCTCTCTTTCTGGATGTGTGTTGCCAAAAGAACAGTCCTGCTTTCAATAATGAAAACAATAATGCTTGCATAAAAGATTTGAGGACAATGGGAAATGTGGGTGAGTTAATTATGGTCCTGGTCTTTGTTCTTTACAAATAGAGTAAGAGTGATGGATGATCAGTGAACTTTAGAGATACGCGTAGTTGAATTGTGCTTGAGAGAGATAGGTTTGTGAGGGATCCAATGAATGTCCTCTCAAAACAACTTCATTTATATTGTAAATACCCTCACTGTTCAGTCTTTGAAAGAAGGAACCTGCACAAGAGCGGAAATTGGGGACACAGGTCCTGGTGGTGTATCTCAGTTTGTATGGGAGCTTGGGGAACTCAACCTTTATGGGCCTTGGCTTTCTGAGGTTAAAATGACTCAAAGGCACCAAAATCCCCTGTAGTTATAAAATAACAGTTCTTCTCACATTCAGCCTGTTTGGGAAGTGCTGCTCAGAGCCGGGAAGTGGATACCAGTGCATTTGGGCCCGTTTCTCCTCTTTTTCTCTCATTCTGTCCACATCTTTGGTAACTGCAGCATCCATGGTGATGACCAATCTATGACCCCCAGGTTTGCTACATAGTCCTTGAGGTCTACCTCAGGCCTTGTCAGTTTAGAACTGCTTCATCTTTGAACTCACGGTCTATGGAATTATCTTGTAAACACAACTTCCTCCTTTTTGTTCATTCATTCAACAGATATTTATCATTTGCTTGCACTATGCCAGATATTAGGATATACTGTGGTGGACAATACAAAAATGTTACCAGCCATCCTGTGGCTAATAGTTAATCAAGTGAACTAGACATTAAGTTCCTTTGTGTTTTGTTTTTTTTTTTAGAGACAGAGTCTAACTTTATCATCCTCAGTAGAGTGCAGTGGTGTCACAGCTCATGGCAACCTCCAATTCCTGGGCTTAGACAATTCTCTTGCCTCAGCCTCCCAAGTAGCTGGGACTATAGGCACCCACCACAATGCCCTGCTATTTTTTTGTTGCAGTTTGGTCGGTGCCGGGTTCAAACCTGCCACCCTCGGTATATGGGGCTGGTGCCCTACCCACTGAGCTACAGGTGCTGTTCAAGTTCCTTTGTTTTAAAGGTAAAGGTAAGAAATATAGATATGGGTAGAGGAGAAAATGAATTATCTACATGAATCTACCTCCCAGGTGAAACCCCTGTTTAATGGGCCAATCATATTATGTGTTATTCAGTAGCTTCATTTTTCTTTTTCTTTCTTTCTTTTTTTTTTTTTTTTTTTTTGAGACAGAGCCTCAAGCTGTTGCCTTGGGTAGAGTGCCCTGGCATTACAGCTCATAGCAACCTCCAACTCCTGGACTCAAGCAATTCTTTTGCCTCTGCCTCCCAAGTAGTTGGGACTACAGGCACCCACCACAACGGCTATTTTTTGGTTGCAGCCATCATTGTTGTTTGGCGGGCCCAGGCTGGATTCAAACCCACCACCTCAGGTGTATGTGTCTGGTGCCTTAGCCACTTGAGCCACAGGCACTGAGCCCATTTTTCTCTCTTACTATCTCATAAACAGCTCCCTATTTCTATACATATAGATCGGCCAAATCTTCTTAAATGGCTGCATTATAATTTGTGCCAGACATATTCAGTGTATTTCACTTATAACTTCCTCAATCCTCACTATTGCTCTATGAGTTACTATCCTAATTATCCCATTTTATGGCTAAAGAAACCAAGTCCTAGAAAGTTTCTTAGGTGAGATCACACAGCTGGTAAATGGCAGAGCCAGAATTCAAACCAAACCCTAACTATAGAACTTCAGCTCTTATCCACTGTGCCTTGTATGCCATTGCCAAGATGTACCATCATTTGTTTTAATTAATCCTTTAATTAAAGGACTTTCAGATCGATTACCCCTCCTCATCATACTGCTATAATAAACAAGGTTGCAATCAATATTCTTGTACCCATATCAGCCTCCACTTGTCTAAATCTGATGATTGAATTAATTCCTAGAAGTAAAATTTCATAAAAGGCATTTTAAATTTTGATAGGCCAAACCAGTAGAATTTTAGATTAATCTGCACTCCTACCAACTGCATATGATAAACATTGCCATTCTCTTCGTAGCCCTTGGCACCACTGAACCTGCTCTGGCAATGGTCGCTATGACCTCTTTACTGCCAAATCTGACAGCTTTTTACAGCCTCATCCTGCTCAAAGCTCTGCCATCTGTACCCCTGCAGACACACCCCTGGAAACTCTTCACCTTGGGGTGCCTCTCTGGCTTTCCCCTGTTCCTATTTCCTGTTATTTGACATCTCTTTCCTAGACCCTCATCCCTGTGTACTACAAATGCCCTGAAGTCCTGGATTCTCCTCTTGTTCTCTTCATCCCTAACTGTCCTCCCTCCCTGGGCTTTTAAAATTAGCCCAATAGTCACTCCCTCCTTTTTCCTTGCTAAAAAGACCCCAATTTATGTAAGGCTTATAGTATCCAGCCCCCAGACACTGAATCATGGTATAAACCAATCATGGCCCTCTTGTTCCTCTTGCTTGAACTTCAAGTGACCATGTGACCTGGGTCTACCTATTGAGACATGCAGAAGAAGTCAGCTAGGTGGCTTCAGGGATTTTTCTCTCTAATAAGAGGAGAGAAGCCTATGAAGAGAGGTTCATTCCCTCCTGTTGTAACACTGTTGGTGAGGGCGAGATGCTTTGAGCTGCTGCAGACATTTTATGAGTAGGACGAGCTAAACTAGCTATTTTATAGAGCAGGAGAGAAAGGCCAAGTGGATCACAGAGCAATTCTGATATCACAGAGTCGCTGCAATAATGCTCAAGCTACTTGTCTCCAAACTCATTACTGAACAAGAAAAGAATGTACAATAAGGCCAGGTGCTATAGCCCACACTTGTAATCCTAGCATTTGGGGAGGCTGAGGTGGGTGGATTGCCTGAGCTCAGGAGTTCAAGATCAGCATCTGAACAAGAGTGAGACCACCATCTCTGCTAAAAATAGAAAAACTAACCGAGCGTTGTGGTGGGCATACAGCTACTCAGGAAGCAGAGAAGAAGATTGCTTGAGGCCAAGAGTTTGATGTTCCTGTGAACTGTGATGCCATGGCACTCTAACCCAGGGCAACTGAGTAAGACTCTGTGTCCAAAATAAATAAATAAATAAATAAACAAACAAATAAATAAATAAATAAAAGCCTTGATTGGATTCTTTAGTTCCTATAACCAAATACATACCTAAGATGACATATGGTCATCTTATCCTAATTCTCTATTTTGATGATGCCAACCCAAGATCCTCTCTTGAACCTTAAAACTATATGATAATAATATTAATTAAGAAAAGAGTTTAAGGGAAAAACGACAAAAAAATTAATCAAGAATAATTACAATGGAAAAATATGGAGACTTTACATCCTTTGTATTAACCTGGATGGAAGCAGAGCACATTATTCTTAGTAAAGCATCAGAGAAGAATGGAGAAGCAAGAATTCAATGTACTCAATTCTGATATGAGGACAATTAATGACCTAGTACAGGTAGGGGGAGTGGGGGAAGGAGAGAACAGAGAGAGGGAAGGAGGAAGGGAGGCGGGTGGGGGAAGGGATGAGCAGAGAGAGGGTAGGAGGGAGGGGAGTGGGGGAAGGGAGGAACAGAGACAGGGAAGGAGGGACAGGAGGCTGGAGGGTCATGGTGTGTGACACTTTGGGGGTAGACACAATTATAAGAGGGACTTTACCTAACAAGTGCAATCAATGTAACCTGGTTCTTTGTGGCCTCAATGAATCCCTAACAATAAAAAAAAAAAGAAGAATTACAATGAATAAATCATCATTAAGTTCCTGCTATGAGCTAAGAACTGTTCTAAACTGTATATTATCTATGAAGTTACAGTTAAAACTTCACTACTACTCTATAAGGTGTTACTATTATGCTCTATTTTATTAATGAGAAAATTGAGACACAGAGAGATTAAGTAACTTGTCCAATTTCACAAGTCTACGTGGCTGCACTAGGATTCAAATCAGGGTTGTCTGGTTTCAGAGTCCATACACCCAACACCATGTTTTCATGCCCCAGTTATCTGGATGGTTAAAGGGACCTTGGATCATATGTGTCCCAAAAGGATCTCATCATTCTTGTTCATAAATGGGCTCCACCTTTGAACTCCTCATCTTGGTTAAGGTAAAAATCTGGGAGTCTCTTTGGATCTGTGCTTTGCTCTTCTCTCCCACATCCAGTTATCACATGCTGACAGTTCCACCTTCTAAACGTGTTTGGAAGTATTCTTCTGTGCCTGGCTCATGGTAAAGGCTCACGAGTGCTGGCTGCTGTTGCCAGGCTCTCCATGACTGAGCTGCTTCTGCTTGTCCTGTCTCTCACTGTCTTAAACCTCACTGCACTTGCCTGATCTACTGGCTTTCCTTTCACCTTTGGGCCTCTGTGTATATTGTCCCTTCTGCACTGAAAGTCCTGTGCTACACTGTCCCTAATTAAACCTTGCACAGCTTAGCTCAAGTGTCATGTCCACCAGGAGGCTTTCTCTCATCATCCCGCTTCCATGAACTGTTCTCCCGGCATGCTCTGTGGATCTGTACCTCTGTCCTTTTCATACTGTGGTTTACTCATTTATTTACTTACCTGTTTCTCTCCCCTGTCAACCTTGCACCCCGAAACCAGGTTATAAGCTTCTCAGGAGTGGGATACAATACCTCAAATGCAGTCTGGCACCTTCCCCTGGCTATTGCCCTTCCTCTGTCTCAACTAAACCATTAAACTAGAAGTTTCCATGTTATCTCTAAACCCCATGAGCCAACTTTTACCTCTGAAATGTTGTTTGAATCTATTCTCGCCTCTCCATTCTCAAGTGATTACCTGGATGCATTAAAGTCTTAGGCCTGAGAGTTATGACAAGGTAGATCTCATTTCCCTTTGGGAACAAGTTAAGAGCTTTCTGCAGATCTAAGAGGTGGAGCTTGTCTGAAAGGTGGTTCAAATTTTAACAGAGCCCCTCTGGCCATTTGTAGATTGACTACATTCATGTATTTTAACATATTTTGTTTTTTAAACAGACAAATTAGCAAAAAGAACCAACTACTCTAAATAGTGCCTTGCCCTAGGGTTATTTCATTGAAAAAAAAAGAAGCAAGTTAAGGAATTGTTCAGCAGCTCTGGCAAAGATTTCTTAAAACTGAGTAGAGTATAAGTTAATCAATCAGGCAAGTGATCAATAAAATATAACAAACACAGCATTCAATAAAAGTGAGCTGCTCATTCCAAGTAGTCTATGTCTCATGAGTTTGATCAATACATTAAAAAGATATAACAAGTATAAAAACACTAGAAGGTTAAAAATACTTAGTTGACGTATTGCATTCATTATCAGAATACACCCTTTATTCTTCAAGATAATTAGCTAATCCAATAATTAACTTTTGCAATAGCCAAAGCAAGCAAAGTTTTGGTGAACGTCTTCCATTCAAGTGTCCAATTTTGCAAATATCTGAAAAGATAGCATGCTCCCATAAAATATACCTGAACTTGGGGTAAGTGGTCTTGCTATCTCCAAGCTGGGTGACCTTAGCAAGGTGCTCAACTTCTGATTCATCTGTAAAATCTGGATATGAACCCAGTTATGTCCCCATCATGGAGTTATCATAGAGCTCAAATGAGAGGATAAAAATGAACTTGATTTAAGCACTACTAAGTTCTATAGAAATATATGTTTTGCAAAAGGGTCAGTCTATCCTTAAGGCAAGCAAAAGAGAAGAGAAGTTACTAAACAAAAATAGTGATAATGAAGGTAATTTTAAAATTCAGTTAATGCTTAGTTTGGAAACAAGAATATTAATCAAAAACACTTTGACACTAATTTTTAAAATCAATGTGCTTCATTTATTTTATTATTTAGTTCTCTCTGTTAATCGAATTTATTTAATAAACCAACTTTAAAAAATGAATTTAGCTGTTTTTATTTGTGAGCTCAATGGCTTTCAATTCAATAAAAATGTTTAGAGAAAAATGATATTATTTAAGGGCCGCAAACCAGTTATACTCGGTTATTTATTCACTCTAAACTTGAAACGTGGTTTGTAATATTTTCCTTTATAATTAAAGCTTCTGGAAAGTAAAAGTAAATTTCTCATTTGAACATAAGAAAATACAGCATGTGTCAGAAGGGCCATTGCAAATAACAATGGGCCTGACACCAGCCCCAGAATGTGCAAAAGTTTAAATACATCAGCAATATCTGGCCTACAGTTGGCTGCTGTGCAAGGTTGACATCCCTTGTGTCCTTGAAGCAAAGCTCTGCTGATCTGCTGTGAACCCAAGTCTGAATGTCCAAATGCAACACCTAGTGATTTAGTAGGTGATCAAGAAGTGCTGCCTGAATTGAAATGAAAAAATAAAACCTTATCTTCCACAGATAGGAAAGTCTGAGTCAACACCCAGCTTCTTGACTTTTCCCAATTAAAGTCCCCAAAGCATCATTAAAAAATGACCATTGAAAAATTCTATTTTAAAAGTATTAATTTTAGATTTAACCAGATATGAGCCATCTTAAATACTTTTTGAACAAGATTGGGTATGAATTTTTTTAAATGTGAGCATAAAAATATAATAGAAAAAAAAAATACCTGACTCGGAGAACTTGTTTTAAAGCACCCATTAGCAATAAATGAATAGTATGTTCAATTGACTGCTGATCAAATTTAGGCAAAAATAACCAATGCTATAGTTACATGGGCCCTTTTCCCAAGAAATGAGTAAGTTGACTATTATTTTGATATAAATGTCTACTGAAATGCACACACTTTTGCCTTCATGCTGACACACTGACAGCACAATAGTCTCCGTCTGACAGATCTGTTTCACTGGTTAAACCCTCTAATAGGTCTGCACAAGTGCACAGATCATAGAATTTCCTTACAAGTTTTGTAAGTCACTTAGCTTCTTGGTGGTTCAATTAAATAGACTGCATTAAATGAGATTATGTGTGAAAAGTCCTCAGCACTTAATACACTCTCTCATGAATAGTGAATATTGCTCTTTTTTAAGAGATAGAGTTATGCTCTGTCACCCAGGTTCAAGTGAGCACAGTGGCACAATCACAGTTCACTGCAACCTCAAATTCCTAAGCTCAAGAGATCCTCCTGCCTCAGCCTCCTGAGTAGCTGGGACTATGGGTGCAAGCCACAATATTGGGCCTAAAACACCCCTTTTAGACCCACAAAGAAAGGAAATTACTGAGGCATCACTAGCAGCGTGTCTAGGAACAGGAAGTTGCTATCAGAGCTCCCTTCTTTCCCTCCCTTACAAAAAAATATAAAAAGATTCAGTCCCAAAATTGTATGACACCCGGGAGAATAAGCCATCAATGACCCAGCCCTCCATAGCTGTCTGCACTTGAACCATGAGAAGGAAAGGCAGCACTTGACACCTCAGCGATCCCTCCTGGAGTCCTGGCAGTACAGGCCTTTCCCAGCCTGCTATGAGCAAGTCAGCTAAGGTAGGCATAGCTGAAGGTGACCTAGAAGCTGTGTATGCCTGGAGGAGAGATGTCCCTAAGACCCCCAGCCCCTGACACACTGCAAATGGGCCATGTGATTTGCTCTCCTCTTAACAAGGAAGTTGCTAAACAACAACAAGAATGCACACTGAGATATTGCCAATAGTCTCTTGTTCTTTGTCAGTGGAAACACGAAGGCTTTGTTATTGAGTATAAATTAACCCATAGTTACAAGTGTCAATCAACCACATCTTTTGAATATCAATTCACCAATTATCAAAAACTTTAAGCATGTTTATACTTCTCAACATAGTAATTCTACCTCCAGGAAATGATCTTAATGAACTGATCTAAAACATAAGTAAAGCTTTTCTGGTTGGTATGGTCTGAATGTCCTACAAAAACTTAATCACCAATGTGACAGTATTAAGAGGAGGAGTCTTTAAGAGGTGATTAAATCATGAGGACAAAGCTCTCCTGAATGGGGTTAATGAGGGTGAGTTTGCGTCTATCACCCTTCCACCATGTGAGGACACAGTGTCCCCTCCAGAGAATGCAGCAACATGATGCCCTCTTGAAAACAGCAGACCTCACCCAGACACTGAACTTGATGGTGCCTTGATCTTTTTTTTTTTTTTGCAGCTTTTGGCCAGGGCTGGGTTGGAACCCGCCACCTCTGGCATATGGGGCCAGCACCCTACTCCTTTGAACCACAGGCACTGCCCAAAAGGAGATTTGTTGTTGTTGTTGTTGTTGCAATTTATCTGGGGCCAGGTTCGAACCCACCACCCTTGGTATATGGAGCCAGAGCCCTATCCACTGAGCCACAGGTGCCGTCCCTGGTTCCTTGATCTTGTACTTCATAGCCTCCCAATCTATTAGAAATAATGTCTATTGCATTTTGTTACAGAAGCACAAAAGGACAAAGACATTAGTCAATGTTGTGGGAGGATTTTTGTTTGTTTGTTTGTTTTTAGTGTTTATACAAGTGAAAAACAGGGAACAATCCTTGAACCACATCTCAATGGGGAGAGGGTAAGTGGATTATTTTGCGCCCACTAGGAATGATGTCTGCCCAGAATTCTGCTTCTAAGATTTACTCTGGAAATGCACTTGCTTATTTGCAATAGAAAAAACAGTAAAAATAATCTACATTGCCATTAGTAATAACATCCATACAATGCATTTTTTAAAACTTTGTATACTTCTATATCTTTGTTTTATGATAAGCATATACTATTTTTATAATTTAATACTTTTAAAAGATATTTTGAAAGACGAGTCACAAATCTATATGAGAAGGGACTGGCCTTTGACTTTGTCCCCTGGAAATGTTCCCTGTGTTTTGTTGATGACTGAAGATATAGCAGGTGTTTCTGCATTTAATCCCAAAGATACAGTATGGAGGTGCCAATGTCTGACACCAGGGGTCCTATGCCATTTTCCATGCACAGGGAAACCCCACTCAGGTTATCATTCTTCCTTATTGCCATAGACATGACATCAGAAACTTTACCCCCTAAACTCCAAGGAGTCTCCACCAATTGAGCAGAAAAGACCAAACCTGCCATGTTTCTTTGAATCTAAGATGCCATTGAGCCTAAGAGGAATTGATGATGAATAACAGTTTACCTGGAGAACAAGAAATCCTGTATTTCATGTGCATATATTAATGGTGGTACAAAAAATCCACCAATGTGATAGTATTAAGAGGGGGGTCTTTAAGGGGTGATTAAGTCATGAGGGGTGCATTGAACTTCTGAAATGCCACAATATTAAAAATAGGCATGCTGTTGCCACCCTCCCTGGTCTGGGGAAACCCTGCCTTTCCCTGCCCACTGATAGCCTTTCATGCTTGCTGCCATCTCACTGGCTATTCAGAAGCCACAGCACAGACAGAAGACACTAGGCAGGGCCCCGTGGTCCACTTAGCTGGAAGGGGGAGTAAAGCCAGGATCCAGAAGTCACTGGCAGACTCCACCAGGCCTGGGCAGCTTCGGTTGGGGGAGAGGGAGAGGTGTGTGTGTTCTTCACACTAAGCTTCTCCCCCAGCATTAACTACTCATTTGATTATAGTCAGAAGCTTCAAAAGCAACAGCCTTCTTAGATTACTATGCTTAATGCCCCCCTTTCTTTGAAATTCACAGTAACTGATACAGGCTTTGCCTTCTTTCTCCCCTCTACACAACACTCAAGAAAAGGAATACCTCACATGCTTGGGAATCTTTGCTGTGCAGACTTGAGCAAGCATAGACCCTTCCTAGGGCTCTGGCCTCCTCTCTACGATGTCCATTATACCCTTCTCATAAGCCAGTTGTGAGGGTTAGAGATTAAGCAGACAGGGCACCCAGTATAGAGCCTGGTATGCAGTGGGTGCTCATTGCATCTAGTGAGCTACAGTCCATCCAGTCAGGCAAACTGTTTGCTCAAGAGGCGGTGTATTCAATAGCAGCAATATGGCCTAAAGAAAATTCGAGCAGCTTTCCAAAACTACATTTGAGCTTTATGTATCCCAAGTGATTCTACTCCATACCCAGGAAACTCAGTAAGTGGGACTTGCAGCAACTATAGCCACAAACCCACGGGCAAGTCAGAATTTGGGGGGGGGGGGAATCCCTTAATTCTTTCTTCCTTTCCTTATTTAGTTCCCAAACAGAATGGCCACATTGGATTAATTTATAGTTTGACTCAGAGAGTGGCTCTAAAACAACTAGTCATCACTCTTTACTAAAAAAAGTCAGATTTTTAAAATTCCAAAACCTACACCTAGGCTAAAGCATGGCCAAGTGGAAGTAAGGTAGAGTGGGCTTAGTTTTCCCAGTCTCTGTGTTCCTCATGTTCACCCTTACTGATGAAACAAAAGCAAATAGAGAGAGTTTAAAGGCTAAGAAGCAGAAAGACTATCCAGTAACCTGGACAGTCAGCCTGAGAATTAGCAGAAGTGGTTAGCACGGGGCTGCCGAGGCTGCCTGGATCTGTATTCCCAACTGCATCTTATTCTGAAGGAGAAGCAAGAACCTGGGTCCAGGCTGGAGCAAACTGATTTAGTAACACATGTGAAATTACATTTGGACGATGGGGTTGCCGTTAGAAACAGACCCACAGGGAGAAGATGTGAGCAATAGCAGAGTACAGTCATCAGGGACCATATTGTGCACAGCTAAGCAACAGCTCTTCAGTAAAGCAGGATATGTACATAAGCGTATTTTATAGTTAGTACTAATGAAAAGGGCAAAATGTAGACCTTTCATTCAACAAATACTTATTAATTAACTTACAAGA
>CAUYON010199863.1:0-15457 GCA_963573935.1 Arctocebus calabarensis
TGTGGCAGGTGCCTGTAGTTCCAGCTACTTGGGAGGCGGAGGCAGGAGACTCGCTTGAGCCCAGGAATTGGAGGTTGCTGTGAGCTGTGATGCCACGGCACTCTATCCAGGGTGACAGCTTGAGGCTCTGTCTCAAAAAAAAGGGGCAAAGATGACAGAAAATGAGACATTTTTTACTATTTCACAGTATAAATTACAAATCATTTAGGTTTCTAATTTCAGCACCAGATTCTTTAAATAATAATATTGATCTGCTAGAAATTAATGTCTTAAAGATCAGCAGCTCTAAAGAAAGCTACTGGTAATGTTTTTAACAAAACCATTACAAATTCCCAAACTGTGATGTTCTCATTTTCACTCAAATGCTAGATTATAAAAGAATGAATTGCAATCTCAAATCTAAATTTCTTTTTTTTGAGCCAAGGGTCTCACTTTCTTGCTCTTGGTAGAGTGCTGTAGCATCATAGCTCACAGCAACCTCAAACTCTTAGGCTCCAGAGATCCTTTTGCCTCAGCCTCCCAAGCAGCAGGGACTACCAGTACCTGCCACCATGCCTGGTTATTATTTTTTTTTTCTTTTAAGGGACAGGCTCTTGCTTTCCCTGAGGCAGGTCTCGAAAACGTGAGCTCAAGTGATCCACCTGCCTCAGCCTCCCAGAGTGCTGGGATTCTAGGCATTAGCCACTGCGCTTGGCCAAGATTAGACGCCTGAATAGGGACATGAACTCTGGATCCTCAGATTAAAACTCTGATGCTCAGTTGGGCACCTGTAGCTCAGGGGTTAGGGCACTAGCCACATGCTCCAGGGCCTACTAAACAAAAACAAATACAAACAAACAAACAAACAAACAAAACAAAAAAGTCTGATGCTCTACCAGCTGAGTTATCCGGGCCTAAATGCTTCTGATAATCTTTTTTTTCTAGAAGACTGAAAAATTACTTTTCTGGAAATCTAAATTAAGAGCTTCCTGAAAACTTAGTAAGTTGCGGGGGTGGGGGGGCGGGATTCATCACAACGTTTACTACTAGACTAACTCTTCATTTTCCCTTCAGACAAGAGCCTTATTAAGAACCACCATGATTTGGTTCTCCAGTCACTTTTATTGGACAAAGGTGTGGAATGACATAGGGTATCTGTCATTAATTAACAGGATCATTTATAAAACATGTTTACATTTATCTTATCTTTAAAATTCTTGTTTTGAATAAACCGTCAGAATGTTAGAATGGGCATGCTTCTATTTCATGCAAAAAGCTGTTCAAAATGAGCAGCTTGCCAATTTATCATAAATGAGACAGTGAATAAAACATCCTTACAGTGAGGTCTAAGAAGTAGTTCAGTCTGAGAATTTGCTTCGGAATCTGACTTTTCAAAATAAAATATTCATGGCATAAAAAAAATCAAAACAGATACATACTGTTATTTTTATCCAAGTCAATTCCCAGAGTTTGTGTGTCTCTCTGTGCTCTGTTGATTAAAATAAAAGCAATAGGCATTTTCTACCTAAAGATTGATTAAACTTATCAGTCTGCAGCTAAAATATCACAGTGGAAGAACATATGTAAGGTGAAGAAAGCTTTTTAACCTTTTGGACTTAAAATAATACTGCCGTATTTCAACATTAAAGAAAGGTGCCATTATATATTTTGTGCATTGGTATTTTAAAGCATAAGAACAAATTTTTGTAATAAAACACACATCACACTTTAATACATCTAATGTACCAGATGTGAACTGAAAGTATGGCAACTTGGTACCTGCAGGGAGGCATCTAAGTGTCCAGTGAAAGCCATGAAGAACTTTCCTAATGAGGGATATCCCTTTAAATGAACATAAAATAAAAGATTTGAAAAGCAGGTAGTGATGCCATTATACTGAATTTCAGAAAAAGCATAGTGCAAACAACGTAATTTCTAGCAGGGAGACCAGAGAGAGCAGCGAACTAGAAGCTTGTATGTCTGCTGCACTTTATCCACTGCTGAGAGCAGAATCAGCGGCCTAGCAGTTTGGTTAAAGGTCCTAGAGTCCTCAGTGCTGGTCCCACAGCCTAGAGCCAAGCAGGGCCTCCAGACACACGCCCTGAACTGATCCGATGACACGCTTCACACTCGACAGACAGCTGGATGGTGTAAAGTTCACGGGAAAACTCCGTCTTCATTTTATTTTGGTATGTGAGTGAATGACTACTGATCTTGGATTTCAAGTGTGGATCACATGAACACCATGTAGAACGTGGAAAACAGAATTAAGTAACAAATACACTGGCCATCAATGCAAGTATCTCTTGAACAGCAGGTCATAGATATAACTGGTTGTGCAACATGACTGACATGATGAGAGAAGCACATCTTACAATTAACAAATCTTAGTTCATATGATTAAGAAAAATAAAATATTAAACTGTGTTTAGTGCAGTGTTCTATCATATCATACTCAGACATGCCGCAGGGACGCACAGGCTAGACCTCGTATGCACAGTACATACCATGTTGGAAACTAAAGGGGAAAGGGAAGACGGACAGAGAAGTTTACATACATGTAAAATGCATCTAGTGGTGGTGTCCACTGAATTAGATTTATTATACGACTTGCTGTGCCACCTCCGCTAGCTTGCAGAACACCCAAAATTCTTTTTCCCCCCAAAGATCTACTTTTGTATAAAGTAGAAAAAGATGGTGGTGAAAACTTCAGGTTCTTCAAGCTCCAACAACTGTGTGTCAAAGACCACTGTCTGAAACCTAAAAAATAGTAAAAGCAATTTAGAAATCTACATAGTTGTAAATATAAAAATACATATAGCATAAAGTCTAAAAGAGAACTAGGGAAAACCTCATCTTTTGTTTAATACTTGCCTGTACCTATTAGATTATGTTGACTACAAATAAAAAGTCCACTGTGGTAAACGGGGAAGAGGAAGCTTAAAAAGTTAAATGGAGCCCGCACAGTGGCTCAGGCCTATAATCCGAGCACTCTGGGAGGCCAAGGCTGAGGTCAGGAGGTGGGAGAGCAGCCTGAGCAAGAGTGAGACTCCATCTCTATGGAAGAATCGGGTAAAAAACTCCAAAAAATTAGCCACATGTTGTGGTACTTGCCCGCAATCCCTGCTACTGGGGGGTAGGGGGACTGAGGCAAGAGGATCACTTGAGCGTGAGAGATTGAGGTTGCTGTGAGCTATGATGATGCCATGGCACTCTACCCAAATAAATAATAAATGAAACAAAAAATTAAAAAAAGTTAGATGGAGATATTTGCCAATTTTACAAATGAGCCTTATGATGTTTTAGCAAAAGGCACATTTAGAATTCAATGCAAGATAAAAAAAAAAAAAAGGGAAAAAAAAAAGTATTCAATCCAAGAAAGCTTCCTCAGTAATGCAAGGGAGGATATCTCAACCTCTCCTGCCAATGACTATTGGCCCCTCCTTGCTTTGTAGATAAGAGTATGAGAATTTCCTATAGAGTGTCAATTCTGTCAGTCAGAACATCTGACTTTACCTCATGTGATCACCTCTCCTTTTCCTACCACAGCTGTGAAGAGGGCTTCTGCAGTAAAGGGGAGACACTGAGGGCAGTGACCCTTCATACCCACCTGTGTGCTCTCTCTCAGCCTCTAACAACCACAGTCCTGAGCATTTGGGGCCTGTGCACGCCGTGGTGACCTCAGCTGTCTCAAGGCAGCGTCTCCATACTGAATACCTGAGCCCATTCTTTCTGGGTCCAGCTCACCTGAGAACCAAGTAAGTCTTTTAAATTGTTTCTTATGTTTCTGAGATCCCCAAAACAAGTGGAAAAAACAAGGGAAGTGCAGAACACCATGTATATATACCACCACTTTGAATAAAAAAGGAAAGGAGATACATATGATTGCTTACACAGACATAAGATTATCTCTGATAATAACAGCTGACTTCAGGAAGGAGTTCTGGATGTCTAGGTGACCAGAGGGGGTGATAATGGAGGAGGAGACTTTCTCCTCCATATTCTTTTTTTGTCTTTTTAGTATATCACTGCATATTCTTTTGTACTACTTGAATTTGGAATGATGTGAATATATTATGTATTAATTAAAAATTTAAACTACAGAGATACAATTTTTCACTTCCCAGATGGGCCAAAACCCCAAGTATAACAATGCACCCTATAGACATGACTTTAGCAAAAAAACCCTGTTGACAGGAGAAAACTTTTTTTTTAAATTGAGACAGTCTCACTATGTTGCCTACGGTAGAGTGCTGTTGCATCACAACTCACAGCAACCTCCAACTCTTGGGCTAAAGTGATTCTCTTGCCTCAGCCTCCCTAGTAGCTGGGACTACAGGCGCCCGCCAGAACACCTGGCTTTTGTTGTTGTTGTTATTTAGCAGGCCCAGCAAGGGTCGAACTCACCAGCCCCAGAGCATGTGGCCGATGCCCTAACCACTGAGCAATGGGCGCCCTGACAGGAGAAAGTCTGAGAGCTTCTACATAAACCCCAAAGCTTCTGTCCTTTGACCTACCAATTCCACTTCTGGGAATTTATTTTAGACTCATGGACATGCGAAATGATATATATAAAAGCGGCATCGTTTGTAACGGCAAGTACTACCAATCACGCAATGTCCAAAGTCACACAAGTTATGCTGCAGGAACACACACATGGCATACAACTTGAGTATGCCTTGTCTGAAAGGTACAGACCATAAGTGTTTCAGATTTTTTTGGATTTTGGAATATTTGCATTATACATGTATATACAGGTTCAATATTGCTAATCTAAAAATGTGAAATCCAAAATGCTTCAAGGAGAACTTTCTGTGAATGTCATGTCAACACTCAGAAAGTTTCAGACTTTGGAGTATTTCAGATTTAGATTTTTAGATTAGGGATGCTTGCCCTATATTACACAGTATATACACATTATGTGACTATATACGCATGCACAGTATTACTATGTATACAGAAACCATATGCTGATTTGGAATAATTCATAGGTTATGATAAATGAAAAAAAAAGCATGTGAGAAATTTTGTGTAAAAAGAGGGGGAGGAAACAATGGTTTTTGAACTATACAAATGTATTAACCATTTACAAAATTAAAACAAATGAATATTGCTGAAGAATCCAAATTTATACTCTTATTTTTTTTCTACTTAGAATTACAATTTTGGTGATTTCAGAAGAAATATATTTTTAAAAAGTTTTACAATGAGGCAAGTTATATCACCTGCATTCACGGATACAATACCAAAGCAGTGAGGATATAAATAACACCTCAAGTTAAGCTTAATAATACTCAACACCAAGCCAACTTCAACAATAAATATTTATCTTACCAGGTCTCTAACAGTTTTTGTACCAACCTTGGTAATTTCTGTTTATTTTCTGTTTAAAAAAATACAAAAGGACGATGTTTCCCCCTTCTGAAGAAGCCTAACCCTCCCACCCACAGGCATCCTCCATCCCTGAGCCCTCCTTCTCCCTGTGCTCTCCTCACACCACCCCCCTGCCCCCCACATGGACACGGGGTGGAATTTCTTCCAACAAGCCTCTTGCTTTAAATTAACCCTTGCTACCCTGCAGGGCCAGCCTCCTGCAGCCTATTTGCTCCCTAAGTGACAGCTGTCCACGCTACCTTCCTAATTGCTCTTGCTGAAGGTGGTTACTGTCTTCCTATCACCCACCCCTATGTACCTTTTGCAGCTCAGTTCTTTGCTTGGAAACCTTCCTCTAGGACATTTAACAATGAACACTCCTTGGAGTAGCTTTTAATTTTGGCTTTAGTGACACCTACATCCCCCTGGTTTTCTTCACTAATTTCTGACCATTTCCTTTTTAAATCTGTGGCAGGTTCTTCTCCTTCCATTCACCCTTCTTCTCCCAGGTTCTGTTCTTGATCTCAGCTCTTGTCATCCAAAATGCTCTGTGCATAATCACATTCCTTCCACAGTTTTGGGTATTTTTATGTATTGATGGCTCACAAATTTATGCTGGCATCCCAGAATCCTCCCCTAAGCTCACTAAGTCACGAGTGTCATTGCAAAGGCTGCAAAACCTGGACAGAACCAACTTCATTCCCTCAGACTCCCTGCCTCTCCTCCCGCTCCACCATCCTGCACTTAGTGACCAAGTGTGAGTTAGGGGTCCTCCTCTTCAGCATCCCCCTTCTAAAAATCTATTGCCTTGTCCCACTATTTGGCATAGAAGTCATACGATGCTATTGCCTAAATATGCTCCAATTCGCCTGTATCTCTTCATTTCTGCTTCCACATCCTTGTTAAAGCTTTAATTGGCCATTTTACTTGGATTACTCAACAATGCCTTAAAATGCCAGGTACCCTGGCCTCCAGCTCTGCCCTCCACATAATCACCTACATACATGATTCATCTCAAGTCACAACCTAATCACATCTCTCACCAGCTGACCACCCGCCCCTACTGCAGTGGTTCTCAATCTTGGCTGAACAAAAGAATCACACGAGATAAAATGCTGATGCCAAAACTGTATTTCAGCCCAATTAATTCAGCATCCTCAGAGGTGGGGCCTGGGATTAGAATTTTGAATGCACCCCAGGTGACTTCAACATACAGCAAGCACTGAGAATTGGTAACCTACAGGAAAATGTTTTAGATCCTTGATGAAGACACTTGTCTGGCTCCTTCCTTTCTTCAACCCTCCCTCCAGCCATTCTCTCTTCCTCACTCCCTTGGCTAGCTCATTCCTCCTGATATTTTGAAAGACTGAGCTCAGCCATAACCTCCTCTGGGCAGGCAGGTTCCCCTTCTCTGTGTTACCCTAAGAGCCTGTGGATCGCTCAATTGCTGTATCGACCTCACAATAGTATAACTATCTTTTTATTGCCTCGCATGGAAGATTGTTTCTTGAGACAAGTGTTGTGCTTTATTAATTTTTGTATCCCAGCACCTGGTAAAAAACAGGCAGATATTTGAATGAATTAATTAAAAGTGAATGCACAGATATTTGGTAATATTTAAATAAAAACCAACTCCAAGAAAGGATTACTACACAGTATTTTGTCAGTTGCCCACATAAGAGTTATTTTAAGTTATTTTTACTGAAGCAACAAACACAAAAATGAGGCATACTGCCCTCCAGGCAGGCTCAGTTAGCTGTAGAAATAAAATTACTCTTAACTACAGCGCTCCACAATGCCCAGTCTGTGATTGCCAACCTTACATGATATACTTATTATTCTGTTACATGTTCTCACTGGTCCTACAGAATTAGTATGTTACTGATAGAAGTGGACAAAGGTCTATTCTTCCTCCTTTAAGGCACAGACCCAGAAAAGACTGTGGCTCTAGACACAAACACTCGCTGAAGCCCTGGCGGGCCTTCCACCGCTGAGCTGTTGCTTGTCCCTTGTCGCCTCAGCTATGGAAGCATGACCTGTGAACCTATAAGTGGTAATTTTAGATGTGCAGGCTGCAGAAAGAGTATTCTTTGACCAAATCACTCCTGAAAATATTAAAAGGTAAGATTACTGAGCTAGAGCGTAAATATGCAGTTAAAAAATTTATTAATGGAAAGGCTTTTACCTGATTCAATTTTGTTAAGTATTTTTCTTGCACACTGTACAAAAGCCTCTTCTACATTCTCCCCTGTTAGTGCACTTGTTTCCAAAAACATCAGCTCTAAAATTGACATCAAACAAAATACAACACCATATTTAGAAGATGAATCATATTTCTCATTTACTAAAAGCCCATTTCTCATTCTCTTAGAATAGCAGGCAAAATATACTTTCTGATTTAAAACTATATAACTCTACAAATATAAAACCTGTATATGTCAATGTATGTTTTGTAAGTGTTAGAAAATTCTAAATTCTTCTGAAAAGTAACTGTTATCTTATGCTGGCATTTACTCTCTTGAATCAGGAGACTGAACAAGCAATCAGGACTCCACAGCTGGATGATGGGCCCGCGGGAGAGAAGCAGGCCAGCTAACCATGCTGTCCATTTCAGGTAAAGAAGCAATTTCTCTCTCCAATCATCTGTCACCACAATTATAATCTGCAGGTGTTTATCTTTTATTCAGGGTCCTGTACTGTAAATTGTCATTCAGCTCATGAAGAGGCCTTTCGTGAATCTGTGCTCTTTCTACACACCAGAGCGGCTGCCCCTCACCCCCGCTCCCCCAAGGCTTGTTCAGCTTGCTCTCTGGGCAAACCACGACCTCTCCAGCCTCTTGAATCATTACTTTAAAGATGAGTTCATTTAGATGACATTAAAATTCCTTTTGTACTTTTAACATTGAGCTTCTGTATTTCTAAATAGCTTAAAAAAAAACTGTCCTGACAGCTCATGTGTTTCTTTCATGTTTATTTTAACAAGAAACTAAGAAATTTACAAGAATATGATATGATAGTCCTAAAGTCCAAGCAAACATTGATATTAGTATATTCTAGTTCTTGACTGGTTCTAAAAAAAGTTATTTAAAATGTCTGAACTTTTATAGTTCTATTACCCATAAGCAACTTGTAATTTTACAAGCATTTTCATGTTTTCTGTATGGAAATTCAGAAAAGTTTCAAAGCCAATTATAACCAGACAACTTATATTTCCTATAAGTAAAATAAAGCCAATAAGCTAAATATTTTTCCTACTTCTTCCCCTTCCATTTAGGACTAATATTTGACCAACCTTCCTTCAAAATACATTAAAAAAATGATGACATCTTTTCATTAGAGCCTTTAAGACTTTTTTCTTCTGGTGGGGGACAGTTTCACACTGCTGTCCCAGGCTGGAGTGCTATGGCGTCAGCTTAGCTAACAGCAACATCAAGCTTCCTGGGTTCAAGCAATCCCCCTGCTTTAGACTTCCAAGTAGCTGGGACTACAGGCACCTGCCACAACATTCTATTTTTTAGTAGAGATGGGGTCTTGTTTTTGCTCAAGCTGCTCTTGAGTTCTGAGCTCAAGCCATATTTCCTGCCTCCCAGAGTGCTAGGATTACAGGTGTGAACCACTTTGGCTGGCCTGCCTTTAAAAAGTAAGGATAAATTTCACTTTAGGCTGAATGCTGATGACTTTAATCCCAGCACTTTAAGGGAGGCCAGAGTGGGAGCATCACTTGAGGACAGTAGTTTAACACCAGCCTGGACAACACTTTGAGACCCCATCTCTATAAGAATTAAAAAAATTAGCCAATGTGATGGTGTACACCTGTAGTCCCAGTTACTCAGGAAGCTGAGGCAGGAGGATTGCTTGAGCCTGGCAGTTTGAAGTTGCTGTGAGCTATGATGACATCACTGCACTCCAGCCTGGGCAGCAGAATGAGACCCTGTCTCTATAATAAATAAATAAATAAATAAATAAACAAACAAACAAATAAATTAAAAAAAACCCCATGAAATTCTGGATTAGATCTGAACCCCCTCAATAATTTAAAAATAAGTAAATAAATTTCACCTTAACCTAAGATCTCTAATATTCAAAGATTCAATGCTAAAATGTCATTACACAATGTTAATATATTTGCTTTTATCATCATAGTAACTTTTTTTTTTTATTTATTATTATTTTTTTTAGAGACAGAGTCTCACTTTGTCGCCCTTGGTAGAGTACTGTGGTGTCATAGCTCACAGCAACCTCCAGCTCTTGGGCTTAAGCGATTCTCTTGCCTCAGCCTCCTGAGTAGCTGGGACTACAGGCACCTGTCACAACGCCTGGCTATTTTTTGTTGTTGTTGTTGTTGTAGTTTGGCCGGGGTTAGGTTTGAATCTGCTACCCTCGGAATATCGGGCCGGTGCCCTTCTCACTGAGCTACAGGTGCTGCCCCATCACAGTAACTTTTGTAGGCAGAATATAATATACTGAAAATATGCTAAGTAAGTCTAAATTTATAGTAAAAACAATCGCAAATCCTATATTTCCTAAATATAACCTTGAAATTCCAGTAGATGTTTTAAACTCAAAGAAATTTTATTACTCTCCAAATCTGGCCATTTGAAAAACAGTAAGAGATAAAAGGTCACTTGCCATTTTCTTGAGCAAATCTGGAGGCTTCTAAGAACGTGACTTCACGATCTGCATCCAGGTCCTTCTTGTTCCCACAGAGGATGATGACAATGTTCTGACTCGCCAGCATTCTGGCATCTGTTAACCAATTAGTAAGCGCATTGTAGGTTTCTCGGCTGCATAATATAAGATTGTGAAAATAATACATGTATTTTATAAAACTAGCAACTCTTTCCAGTCATTCTCACTACTCACACTGCTTTCCAACATTTCAGGGTAATGGCAACAAGCCCGTTAAGGTAACTCAGATAGCCTGCGCGCACCAAGTCTATATCCCCTCAGGGATTGTTTCACTTTGTTTCCAGAAAAATAGGACAATAAACCTGATAGCTTATTGTTTTTTGTTTGCTCAATTAGGGTGCAAAAGGACACAGAACTTCCTTCCTTCACTGTACAGCTATCCATTAGCTTAGTAAGTACAAGGCACTGGGCAGACTCTGGGGAGCAAGATTCAGTAGCTAACTGCTGCCATTTACTCAGCCCTTGCAACATGCTGGTACTTTGTTTCTAAGCATTTATCATTTTAATTCTTTCTAAGAATTATACAGATTGCTATTACCCCCCTTTTCCATGAGAAACTCAGAGCCCAGAGAGAATGCCTGAAGTTGTACCACAGGGAGGCTAGGCTGGGCACCGCCAGGACTTGGCAGGTCTGACTCTGGGACCAGCCTTCAGACCCGCAGTTTTCAGCCCTCATGTCTAAGGACGTATTTATGACTATGATACTTTGTTACCCTGACCAATGACTTCACGCCTTAGCAAGCAGAGCCTGTCACTGGGTAAGTGTGTTGAGGGCTGGGCTGGGAGACGCTCCTCACTGATGGCCTTCCAGAAAGGACTCCCCGAAGACAGCATTAGATGATGCACTTCCAAGTTGGTGATAAGAAATGCTGAGATGTGTGTTGTCTGTTGGAATTTCTTCAGGATAGGAATGATCTACGATCTGCACTGTCCCATACAGTAGTCACCAGCTACATGTGGCTACTGACTACCTAAAATGTGGCTAATGCAACCATTTATTTAATTTGAATCAAGTTGGCCTATGTGGCTAATAGCTCCCATATAACTGCTTCACGTTACCTTAATTTAATCCTTAAGCCCTCACCTTACAGAAAAGGAAACCAAGGTCCAGGCAGCTGAAGCAGCAGCCTGAGGTGGTCACCCAGACAATAACGGGAGCAGGATCCGAGTCCAGGCAACCTCAGCCCGGAGAAATTCACTTGTAATAACCTACCATATGGAAAGGTTCCATAGGTCAAGGAATGTACCTTCCTAAATGAGCCTTAAGGAATGTGTCCAAGCATTATGTTAAGAAATATAATGAAACAAGAAGCATAGTTTTACAGACCTAAAGCCTTACAAATGTGTTTCTCTACATGGTAAAGTAGTGGGGCCAGTTTCAAGGATTCTAATACCCAGATGAAAGGGCTAAGGAGTCTTTCTGGGGGACAGCCACACTGCCTGTCCCCAGACACACGTGGCACAGAGGATACTTTGCCAAGACTGGCCTTCAGGACACAGGGCCAAGCAGCCTCCCCACCCAGGGGAGCTGGAGTTACCTGGTGATGTCATAGACAAGGAGAGCTCCCGCCGCGCCTCTGTAGTAACTTCGGGTCACAGACCTGGAAAAATCACACTGGCTTTACTTTGCAATCAATCAAGATCCTTTACTACTAAATACCATCTTCCCACGAAAAACACCTGTTTTTGCTTTGTAAACCACAACATGGGGACAGACATTGCTTTAATAACAGAAATGATTCAAAGATAGTGAACATATGTCTGAGGAGTTCTTCTGTCTGAAACCACGTTACAGAAATGACAGGGGTGCAAGTAGGACAATCTCTCAGAAGGGATGTCCCCTCTGAGACCCTGTAAAGAGGATCAGGTGTCTGCAGGCAGAAGGGAACCATTGCCAACTCTAGGTGGGTGCTCAAGGACTTCTCGATGGGATCACTGTCTTCCTTCCACCCCATCCCAAGCATGGCTTCCTCCACTTTCTGGAGAAAAGACATGCTCAGATGAGAATAGCCTCAGCTCCCAGCAGTCACCCCTGCCCTGTGCACACTGGGCCCTCTGCCACCACTGATGGGGAGACTGAGAGCCTGCACATCTGGCTCTGCTCACATTCACAAAGACTTTTTTCTTTCAGTGACACATCTTCTCCCCTGCATTATCAACTTCTCCATTTCCTATTAGCAGAGTAAAAATGGCTCTGGCACCTCCCATCCTAAAACATCAAACCAAAATATGCTGTGTAATCCTTTCAGCTACTTGTCTACCATTTGCCCTTCTCCATATCCAAGAAAGTTCTTAAGAGTTGCCTTCACCTGCCTTTTCTGCTTCACGGCCAACCTGGTATGTCCCTGACACTCCCCTTAAGTAGGCTGCCAAGGTCCAAGACTTCTGCGCACTCAAGGATCGTGGTCCTGGCCTCTACGCCCTGCTCTCCCCTCCTCTCCCACCAGCTCTGGATCAGCCTTCTGAACCTGCCCTGCTGATACGGCAAGGCTGCAAGATGGGCTCTGGGCTCTCTTTTCTATTAACATTTGATTCAAGTTTTATTTCCAAACCAGTTTACTTCTAAGATCCAATTGTTGCCCCACATCTCCATGCAACTGCCTGATAAATACGTCACACTTAACATTAATAGGACAGAATTCCTGTGGTCCCCTTTCTTCATCCAGTCTAGCCTAGGAAGGGGCATCACCATCACCTTCATGTGTGTCTTGACTCTTTCTTGTCCATTCCCACGTTTGGTCTGTAGGCCAAGTACTCTCACACAGAGCACGTCCTGATGCTTCACCAGCACCACCAGCACCATCCTCGTCCCAGCCCAGCTGCCACCTGGGGCCCTCAGCCCTTTCTCCAGAGATCAGAGAGTCCCTGTGTTCAGGCCATCCCCCACTCACTGTCCCAGGCCCCTGGCCCCACTCTCTTCCTCGCTCCCAGCCCCCTCCCACCCTGTCTGGGGCTTGTCACAGGACAGGTTTTCCTTGTTCTTTGTGTTCCTCCGTGAGGTTATCAGAGTAGGGTCCCACCGTCTAACTCAGCCCATGTGGGAACTTGTTCATCTCCTGTTTCCATGTTGGCTGACTGCTTCCCGTCCGAGAGGCAGGGCTCTGCTCTTTCACCCACCAAAGAACCCTGGTGCTAGAGCAGGGCACAGACCACTGCTAGGTAATCACTAAGCATGCACAATGTTGGTGTAATAAAAAATAACTGCAGCACTATAATAAGGAAACATATTTGACCTTGTCCGAGGTGGCTGGCACAGAGCTCCTAAACCCTCTGGGATTCTCTGAGAGAACGTCCTTAGTAAGCTAATGAGTTGACTGGGGGCGGGGGGCTCAGGATGGGGGCTGGTGCCCAGGGGAACCAACTTGTGATCAGAGAATGGGAACTTCCAGCCCTACCTCAGACCTCTGAAGAGGAAGGAGGAGCTAGAGACCATAATGGCCAACCAAGCCTATATAATGAAGCCTCCACAAAAGCCCCGAAGGAGGTGGTTCTGAATGCCTCTGGCCTGGTGAACACAGGACGGACCTGGAAGGCAGTGCATCCCCAGAGGGCATGGAAGCTGTGCACAACCCCCCCGTGTTGCCCTCTACATCTCTTCCATGGCTATTCCTGAATTGGTTCCTGTATGGCAAACTAGTAATGTTAAGTAGCAGTGTTTTCCTGAGTTCTGTGAGTCATTAGTGAATTCTCAAACCTGGAGGGAATGTGTGTGTGTGCACTGCAGGAATGCCACATTTGGAGGTGGCCAGGCAGAGGTGCAGGTAGCCTAGGCTGCCCCTTGGTGACTTGCATCTTTGCTAACTCTGGGTAGTGCCAGAATTTATTTAGTTTTTGGACACCCAACTGCTATGAGTGAATCAAAACAGCTGGTGTGAAGAAAACCCCCATATACTTGGTGTCAGAAGAAAAGATACCATAGAAATGCACAGTCCCTATCCTTGTGGGATAAAGAAAACTGTGGAACTCGCAGAAAACAAATAAAACTACTTGCAATTACTTCGCTACTTGGAAAAGGGCACTACCCTGAAACTCCAAGGCAGGTGTGCAGCGTGGGCCTCCCCTCCTGCGTTTAGCCTCCTACTCCCACACCTCCTAAGAACTGCTGCCGGGAGCGCGTGGCAGGTGGGGAGGAGTGGTTGCCAGCAGCCTGCGGAGGCAAAGGAGGAAGGCCCCGCTCTCCGGCTCTCCGCGTGTGGCAGATTAAGAGGCAGCTCTTTTCTATTTCAGTAGCAGGCACCCGATTTGTAGAGAAACAGGCACCCAAGAGTTCTCTTCACATTTATTTTACAGCACTTCTTTTAACAAAGACTTCTCATATAAGTTGTTCAGGTATACAAATTTAAGAATTTCAGACTATCTCCTTGAAGTGTTCAATTTTTTTTTGCAAAAGTAATTTTAACCAATGTAAACACATGCACATGGTTTTAAAGTAAAGGTCTTGAAATGAAACACAGCCATCTCTCACTTCATTCCTTGCCATGAGGCTCCCCTGAGGTGAGAACTCTCCTTCAGGCATGTGATTTTTTTTTCTCCAATTAAGTCATTAAGAGAACACATATTGAGCCCCTATATGCTAGACACTATTCTGAACACAGGAGTGACAAACCAAAAACACAGAAGCCTCTATTCTCACAGATCTTACAGTTTCTTTCTCCTGGTATTTGCTCACTTCTACAAAGTACTTAACAAGTTATTAACATTAGAGTTGACTGCTTCTCTGCTTTAGTAAGAGTCTCTGGCTGCTTCCAGTCGGCCTTTCTTCCAGTGCTTGCCTCCCCAAAGGGTGGCGTCGGGCTGCTGTCTGGTCTTCCTCCACTGTCCCTCTGAGTCACCTCTTGTTGGCTTCATCTTCCTCTCTCTGTACTTACACTGGTGAAGTATATCCTCCTGCACTTTCTAAGAAAGATAAACCTTTGTCCCCTCCCCATTCTTACATATTTGAAGGTATTCAGATTTCACTCTCACACTCAAAATTTAGCTAAGATTAGAATTTTAGGTCAAAAACATTTTTTGCACTGAGTTTTGAAGGCAACCTTTCCTTTTAGCTTCCAATGTTCTGTTGAATGGTCCAACACAATTCTAATTTCCACTACTTTGTATCTGACTGTTTTTCCCTCTTGGAACCTTTCTTTTTTTTTTTTTGAGACAGAGCCTCAAGCTGTCACCCTGGATAGAGTGCTGTAGCATCATAGCTCACAGCAACCTCCAATTCCTGGACTCAAGCGAGTCTCTTGCCTCTGCCTCCCAAGTAGCTGGGACTACAGGCGCCCGCCACAACGCCTGGCCATTTTTTGGTTGCAGCCGTCATTGTTGTTTGGCGGGCCCGGGCTGGATTCGAACCTGCCAGCTCAGGTGTACATGGCTGGCGCCTTAGCCGGATGAGCCACAGAAACCGAGCCCTCTTGGAAGCTTTCTG
>CAUYON010199864.1:0-31405 GCA_963573935.1 Arctocebus calabarensis
TCCCAGCTACTCGGGAGGCTGAGGCAAGAGAATCGCTTGAGCCCAAGAGCTGGAGGTTGCTGTGAGCAGTGTGACGCCACGGCACTCTACCAAGGGTGATAAAGTGAGACTCTGTTTCTACAAAAAAAAAAAAAAAAAAAACCCTCCTTTTGAGTATGGACTAGACTGAAGAGACCCTAACCCAGTTCATGCCTAACCTCGAAGAGGATTGGCAGCTTCCAGGTTGGTCTTTTGGAGCTCTGAATTACTCTATAACCAGTCTGATGAGGAGACCACATGGAAAGGGTCTTGAGACTCCATGGAGAAGAATAGTTGCCCTGCCAATCCTAGCCCCAGACATCCCTACAAAGCTGGCAGATATGTGCCATATTAGATCATCATCCTAGTCACCAGCTGTGGCTCCAGTCAATGGCAGGTGAAGCAGAAGAGCCACCTCTGTAAGTCCACAATAAAATTGTTATTTAAAGCAACTAGAATTTTGGGCAGGTGATTATGTAGCAGTAGATAACTTGAAAATTGTATAAATAACTTAACCTCTCTGAAACTCAGTTTCCTTCAACTATATAATATAGACACCACCAGTATCATTTTTGCTTAACTTTTTTTATTGGAAACCTAACTATGACATTCTTTTAAGTAGTTCCCATTTGCTATAGTCTGAATGTTTCTGTTCTGTCACAATTCATATATTGATATCCTAACCCTAGGATAGTGATAGTAAATAGAGGTGATAGTAAATAGGAAGTAGACCTCTGGGAGGTGATTAGGTAATAAGGAAAGTGATCTCATGAATGGGAACCGCACCCCTATAAAAGAGGCCTGAAGAAGCTTGTTTTGCCCCTTCCACTGAGTGAGGATGCCACCAGAGTGAAGGCACCATTGATGAGGAACAGACCCTCACTGGATGCTGAGTCTGCTGCTGCCTTGATTGTGAACTTCCAAGCCTCTAGATGTGTAAGAGATATACTCAATTTTTGTTGTTCATAAGCCACCAATTCTATTTGTTAAAACAGCCTCATGGACTTAGACAACAGAGGTAACTGAGTCACTGAGAAGTTAAGTGACTTACATAAGATCACGCAGCTTGTAAGTGGCAGAGCTAAGTTTCAGACCCAGGGGGCTTAACTGCAAGGTGCAAAAAGGCTGAAAAATATGTCCTATAGTACCAGCCACACAGCAGGTGCAGGTTACTGCTGGTGGTGATAGAGTAGTAATATCTACTGTTAAAATTATCATCATTTAGGAAAAAGTTTTCAGGAAGTCTGGTTCTGAGCAAAGACCTCAAGGAAAGCAAAGAATTGACGCATATAGTGTCAAGAACTAAAAGTTTAGAAAGTAGGAGTAAGCGGGTGGTGCCTGTGCCTCAAGGAGTAGGGAGCCAGCCTCATGTACCAGAGGTGGCTGGTTCAAACCTGGCCCTGGCCAAAAACTGCAAAAAAAAAAAAAAAAAAAAAAAAGAAAGAATGAAAGAAAGAAAGAAAAGAAAGAAAAAGTAGGAGTAAGATGTAGCAGGGTACCAGGCATGGCAAAAGATGCTATTGGGGGAGGAGGCAGGGAGTGGGGCTAACTTGATGCTTAGGCAAGGAACCCAAGGCTGTGACTCAGAGAAACTGACAGGGCTGGATGGTGGATGATTTATTGTGGCATCCAATCAAGCTGTTTATTCATGAAATGCATGACTTGCTGCTGTGCCACATTACCTGACTTCCTTTCCCAAATTAGGGAAATACCCTTTTCATTTATGAAGTGGTGCATGGGCATCTGCATGGTCCCACACTTGAGGAGCCCTATGGGGGTCAGATCAACATGGCCAAGGTCAAGTGGTCAAAAGTTATTTACAGCCCATTAGGCACCATTCATGTTAGTCAGGCATATCCAGTGCAGCTCTCCTAAATGAAGTAAATATGCTGGATTCCAGGCTTTCAGCAGGGCTCCTGAGCCAAGGACGTTTGTAAGCTACCTGACAAGTGCAAACAGCCACAGCCAAAGTGCAGCATTACCCCGTTCCAGTTGGGTGCTCACTGGACACCTATCTTATCCAGGTTTAAAGGATCATAATCTTTTCAGGAAATCCTCAAATGCGAATTCTGGAAAAGAACTTTGGCATTTCTAAAATCCACTCATTTTAGAGATGCATAAACTGACATCTGTCAAAGCAAAGAGTCTCATCCAAGATCACACAGCCTATTAGTGTCAGAGCATAGGTATGGAACTACTACATTCTGTCATTCCTTTTCTGGTTTTCTCAGACCATATGGAGATCCAATATCACTTAATAAATGCCATTAGAATAATTGAATATCAAGCTGAAGTAGATCATCTTTTATAACAGCACAAAATAAACTCCTGAGTACTTACAAAATGTCATCTCAAAGAAAATAGTTGAAAATATCTTTATTTTGTTTGCAGAGACATGATATAATTATATCAGGTTAAAGTGATAAGATAATTTAATGTATTTTGTGGCATAAAAAAGTAGAACTATACGGTACAAATTACAAACATACAATCAAAAGAAATATCCCATGAGTTGAGAAGTCCTTTAATGATATAAGAAGATTTAATAGATAACTGGTAAGAAACATAGACAATTTTCCCAAATAGGATATAGTTATTAAGCACATGGGAGAATGTTAAACCTCATTAATCATCAAAGACATAATAATTAAAAGAAAATGCAATTATATGCCTATTAAATAAGCAAAAGTCTATTTTTTTTTGATAATAGTAAACAATACTAACTAGATTGTAGTGAAATAACTTTCTAGTGGCACTCATGGGTAGATGTAGCCATTTTGGGAAATGATGTGTCAGTATTTATTATGAACTGTATAATATTTTTATAACTTTGGCTTGGTAATCCCACTACTGAGAATTTATCTAAAGTAGTATCATGACTCATCAATGACACCCGAATCCACTGCCTAATGTCAGATCCTCCATATTGTATTCCAGTTTTCTCTTTCTCATCTCTGACTCATCCCAGTACCTTCAGCTTCCCTGTCCAAAGTAAAGGTCAAAAAAAAAAAAAGCGAAGATCATCCTCTTTCTTCCAAACTGTATAATCAGTCATTTTTAATCTCCACATCATTAAGGCCTAGCCCAGGGTGGGGCACATAGTAGGCTTGGTATGAAATTTGCTGTTCAAGCTGGGCACAGCGGTTCACACCTATAATCCTAGTGCTCTGGGAGGCTGAAAAGAGATGATCACTTGAGTTGAAGAGTAGGAGACCAGCCTGAGCAAGACTGAGACCTCATCTCTACTAAAAATAAAAAAAATCAGTCAGGCATGGTGATGCACAGTTGCAGTTCCAGATACTTGGGAGGCTGAGGCAAGAAGACTGCTTGAGCCCAAGAGTTAGAGATTGCAGTGAGCTATGATGTGAGCACTTGTGCCAGGGCAACAAAGTGAGATTCTGTCTCAAAAAACAAAAAAAGTTTGTTGAATGAATAAACTACACCCATGTTTTTATCTTTCAGGCCAGGCTAGGAAACTTAAAAGTTATAGTTGACTGTCCTTTTCTTTTGTATTTATATAAAACCTGACACAAAATTTTGTTCTTTCAATATATCCCCTGATCTTTCCTTTTTTCTCATGCCTGTCTTTTGTCCAGCTCCCTGTGGCTTTGGACTTTAACTGGATTAGCATCCTGGTTCATCTTCCAGTTTTCATGTTTCTTTCTTTCTAAAATCACTTCATGAAAGTGTAACCTCTAATTTATCAGTATCACTTAAAGATTATTGGTGCAAGCAACAGATATCAATTATGGCCAGCTTACGCAATAAAAAAGACTTATTGGAAGGTTTGGGGAACTCTTATAATGGAAGGAAGAGTTGATCAATCCAGTCTCAGAAAAGTCAGAAACTGGGGCTGCTCTCTGGATTTCATCAGTATGAATTTGTGTACTGTGTCATTTGGTTGCTGTCATTAGATGATTAGCTTCAAGTGCATTTTAGGTCAGTAATCATTTTCTTTTAAAGTGTTATGCTTTTGTACTATATGTATTATAAGTCCAATAGCAAGTGTCATGTAATTTACTTTGTACCTGTCTCATTTTGAGCATATGGAATATTTGATTGACACAGACCAAAGAGAAGAAAAATAAATTAACTTGGCTGTGGCAGAGTGTGAGTAGGACCCTGAGGAAGAGTGACTCTGATAGAGAGTCTGATCTGGAATACCTCTTTATCTGTTAAAGCAGATCCTGTCTGTTCCTTCTGGAGTAACATGCTCATCTGGTGGTCCCAGGGATCTGTGGCAACTTAACGAGAAAAAGGTTAACTGAGAAAGCAAATATTGTGGCATCCACCAAACCAAAAGCCTGCAGGTGACTCTGCTCTTGGTCCAGGACTGAGCTCTTGTTAATGCCAAGACCAGAGAGGCCTTATAATTTTTTGTGAGACTCACCCAACGTTCCACTCGTAGGTAAAGAATCCTGTTGACAGCACACTCCATCTTTGTTTTCCCTTTTCTTTTTAGTTGGCATGTAAGAATTGTGGATATTTATGGGATGTAGAGTGATAGGATTTTATTGTCTTTATGGCTAAATAGTATTTCATTGTATAGATATGCCTCATTTTCTTTATCTGTTCTTTTGTTAATGGACATTTAGCCCAATTACATATCTTGGCAATTGTGAACAGTACTGAAATAAACATGGGAGTTCAGATACTGATTCTCAGATTTCATTTTTTGGAGGGGGGAAATACCCACTAATTGGGTTCCTGAATCATACGGTAGCTCTATTTTTAGTTTTTTGCTAAATCTCCATGCTGTTTTCCATAATGGTGATACTAATTTATATTCCTGTAAGAGTTTCCCTTTCTCTACATCCTCATAAGCGTTCGTTATTTCCTGTGTTTTTGATAATAGTTATTCTAACTGGGGTGAGATGATATCTCATTGTGGTTTTGAGTTGTGTTTCTCTGATGGGAAGTGATGTTAAACATTTTTTCTTATATTTATTGGCATTTGTATGTCTTTTTCAGAAAAATGTCTATTCAGATCCTTTGCACATTTTTTTTCTAGAAATTTATGGTGTACATGTGCAATTTTGTTACATGCACAGATTGTTCAGTGGTCTAGTTAGGGGTTTTAGGGCATCTATCACCTGAGTTATCTACATTGTACCCATTGGCTAATTTTTTATCATTCACCTCCTTCCCAAACCTTCACCCCCTGAGTCTCCGTTGTCAATCATTTGAACTCTACATCCATATGTACCCATTTTAGCAGCCAATTATGAATGATAAAATTTGATATTTGACTTTCTGTGCCTGACTTGTTTCACTTAAGATAATGATCCCCATTTCCATCCATGTTGCCGCCAGAGACATGATTTCATTCACTTTTAAGTGTTAACAGTATTCCATCATGTAAATATGCCGTATTTTCTTTATTCATTGATCGATTGATGGATACTTAGGTTGGTGCTGCATCTTTGTAAATTGGATTATTAGTGTTTTTTTCCTTCTGTTATGTTGAGTTCCTTATATATTTTGGATATTAGTTTCTTGCTGGTTGAATACTTTTTTCCCATTCAACAAGTTATCTCTTCACTATGTGGTTTCTATTGCTGTGTAGAAATTTTTAGTTTGATATGGTTCCATTTGTCTATTTTTGTTTCCTGTGCTTTTGAAAATTTATCTATAAAATCTGCTTGCATCAATGTTCTGAAGTGTTTCCCCTCTGTTTTATTCTAGAAGTTATATAGTTTCAGGTCTTACAATGGGATCTTTAATCTATTTTCAACTGATTTTTGCATGTGGTGAGAAATAGGAGTCTATTTCATTTTTCTTCTTTTTTATTCTTTCAGGTTAATTGAGGGTACAAAGAATTAGTTTACACTGTTTGCATTTGTTAGGTAAAGTCCTTTTTCTAATTGTCCCACCCCCAAGAGGTGTGCCATACACCCTAACATCGTGCCCCCAAAGTGGAAGCACCCATTCCCCACTTTCCTCCCCTCTCCCTATTCCCTTGTTCCCCTGCCCCCCATAATGAATTGGTTTGGGTTTTTGTCTTCTGTGGGTGTGTATTAGATCATCTACTGGCTTCACATTATTTTTTAATGCCGAATAGTGTTCCATGGCATACATATACCATAGTTTGTAATTCCATTCCTGGTTTGGTGGGCATTTAGGTTGTTTCCACATTTTGGCAATTGCAAATTGAGCTGCTGAACAGTCTTGTGCCAATGTCCTAATGATAAAATGATTTTTTTCTTCTGACTAGATGTTTAGTAATGGAATTGCAAGATCAATTTGTCTAATTTGTGTTCATTGAGGATTCTCCATACTTTCTTCCTAAAAGTTTGGATTAGTTCGCAGTCCCACGAACAGTGTTAAAGTGTTCCCTTGTCTCCATATTCATGCCAGCATCTGCAGCTTTGAGACCTTGTGATATGAGCTATTTTCACTTGGGTTAGGTGAAATCTGATCCCATATCTTAGCGTGGTTTTGATTTGCATTTCTCTGATGATCAGAGATGATGAACATTTTTCCAAATATTTGCTGGCTATTTGTCTGTCTTCATCAGAGCAGGTTCTGTTCATATCTCTTGCCAGTGGTAGATGGGATTGTTTACTATGTTTTTGATGATTAATTTGAGCTCTCTGTAGATTCTAGTTATGAAATCTTTGTCAGATTCATGCTCTGCAAATATTTTTCCCATTCTAGAGATTGTCTTTTTGCTTTACTTATTGTGTCCTTAGCTATGCAGAAGCTTTTTAGCTTAATTAAGTCCCATTTGTTAATTTTTGTTGTTGTTACAATTACCACTGAAGATTTTGTCTCAAACCTTTTCCAAGTCCAGCATTGTCAAGAGTTTTCCTCACACATTTTTGTAAGATTTTTATTATTTCATGTCGTAGATTTTAATCTTTTATCCATCTTGAGTTAATTTCTGTAAGTGGTGAAAGGTGTGAGTCCAGTTTCAGTTTTTTACTTGTAGTTATCCAGTTCTCCCAGCACCTTTTGTTGAATGGGGATTCACCATACACTTTGGTTTTTCAACAATCAGATGGCAAATAGAGACTAGTTTCATCTCTTGTTTTTCTATTCTGTTCCATATGTCTGTGTCTCTATATTTGTGCCAAAAACTATGCTGTTTTGATTACTATGAATTTGTAATGTAACCTGAAGTCTGATCCATGATGCCTCTGGTTTTGTTTTTATTACTAAGAATAGCCTTGCGTTCACAGTTATTTTTTCTGGTTCCATACGAAATGAAGTACTATTTTTTTATAGTTCTTAAAAGTATGATGTTGTTATTTTAATGGGAATAGCATTGAATTTGTAGATTGCTTTGGGTAGAAAAGACATTTTAACAATGTTGATTTTTCCCAGCCAAGAGCATGGTATGTTCTTCATTTGTTAAAGTCCTCTGCTATTTCTTTCCTTAGAGCTTTGTAATTCACTTTGTAAAGATCCTTCACCTCTTTTGTCAGATATATTCCTAAGTATTTCATTTTCTTTGAAGCCACTGTGAAGGATATTGTGTCCCTGATTTGCTTTTCAATTTGGCTGTCATTGGTGTATAAAAAAGGTACTAATTAATAGACATTGATTTTATACCCTGAGACATTACTGTATTTCCTAATCACTTCCAGGAGTTTAGGGTTGAGTCTCTGGGTTCTAAGTATAAATCATTTCATTGGCAAAAAGCGAGAGTTTGATCTCCTTTGCCCCCATTTCAAATGTCCTTTCTATCCTTCTCTTACCTGATTGCAATGAGTAGAACTCCCAGGACAATATTGAATAATAGTGGCCATACTGGACATCCTTGTATGGTTCCAGTTCTAAGTGGAAAAGCTTTCAGTTTTACTCCATTTAGTAAGATGTTAGCTGTGGGTTTGTCATATATGGCTTCATTCAGCTTAAGAAATGTGCCACCTTTCTGTATTCTTAAGTGTTCTTATAGAAAAGGATGCTGAATTTTATTGAATGCTTTTCATGTATCTATTGAAAGGATCATATGGTCTTTGTTTTTGTTTCTATTGATGTGGTGAATTACATTTATGAATTTACATATGTTAAACCATCCTTGCATTCCTGGGATTAAAGCCTACTTCATCATGATTTGTAAGTTTTTTAATGTGTAGCTGCAAGCTATTAGCTAAGATTTTGTGGAGTATTTTTTCATCAATATTCATTAGTGAAATTGGTTTGTAGTTCTCCTTTTTAGTTGAGTCCTTTCCTGGTTTTGGAATCAAGGTGATATTTGCTTAATATAATGTGTTGGGGAAGATTTCGTTCTTCTCAATGTTTTGGAATAGATTTTACAGTATAGGTACAAGCTCATCTTTGAAGGTGTGATAGAATTCTGATGTGAAGCCATCTTGTCCTAGGCCTTTTGTTGTTGTTGTTGTTGTTCTTAGAAGCTTTTTTGTTGTTTCTTCAATCTCAGTGCTTGATGTTGGTTTGTTCAAGAGATCTATTTCTTCCTGGTTAAGCCTAGGGAGATGGTGTGTTTCCAGGTATTGGTCCATTTCCTCCACATTGTCAAATTTCTGGGGATAAAGATTTTTGTAGGATGGCACCTGTGGCTCAGTGGGCAAGGCATCAGCCCCATATACCTGAGGGTGGAGGGTTCAAACCCAGCCCCAGACAAACTGCAGCAACAACAACAAAATAAATAGCTGGGCATTGTGGCGGGTGCCTATAGTCCCAGCTACTTAGGAGGCTGAGGCAAGGGAATCATCTAAGCCCAGGAGTTTGCTGTGAGCTATGTGACACCACAGCACTCTACCCAAGGTAATAAAGTGAAACTCTGCCTTAGAAAAAAAAAAGATTTTTGTAGTAATCAGAAATAATCTCTTATATCTCTGTGGTATTTCTCCTTTTTCATTTCTGATTCATGTTATCAAAGTTTTACTTTTCTATTTATGGCTACTCTGACCATGAGTTTAAATATTTTATCTATCTTTTCAAATAACCAACTTTTTGTTTCCTGAATTTTCTGAATGATTCTTTTGTTTTCAATTTCATTTATTTCTGATTGATTTAATTTGTTTTTTTCTTTTCTTCTGCTCAGTTTGGGACTTTATCATTCTTCCTTTTACATTTCTTTAAGATGCTTCATTAAATTGTTAATGTGTTCTCTTTCTATTTTTCAGATGTGGCATCTAATGAGATAAATTTCTCTCTTGGGAGTGCTTTTGCAATGTCCCACAAGTTTTGGTAGCTTCTGTCTTCATTGTTGTTATAATCAAGGAAGTTAATGATTCCCTCTATTATCTCTTTCTAGATCCAAATATTTTTCAGTATAAGGGTGTTTAGCTTCCATGTCCTTGTTGGGGAAATGAAAATTTTTTGTTAGAGTTGAGTTTCACATTTATTGCCTTGTAGTCTGAAAATATACAAGGTATAATTTCAATTCTTTTGGATTTTTTTGAGGTTTTATTTTTATCCTAGGATACAATACATTTTGGAGAATGTTGCACAGGATAACAAGAAGAACACATGCTCCTTAACTTTGTGATTGTGTGCTCTGTATATGTCTATTAAGCACAGTTGTTCTAGAGTCATGTTTAGGTCCCTTGTATCTTTGTTTAGTTTCTATTTAGAGGATCTGTCTAGCTCTGTAAGAAGGGTGTTACAGTCCCTACTATTATGGTGGTATAGGATATCATATCGCTCAGACCAATTAAGATCTGTTTCATAAATCTGGAATCATTTGAGTTGGGTGCATTACTATTTATAATTAAAATGTATTCTTGTTGTATTATTCCCTTGACCAGTATGAAATGTCTACCTTTGTTTTTCTTGACTTTAGTTGCTTTAAATCCACTTGTATCTGAAAATAAATTTTGACCCTTCCTTTCTTATGATTTCCATTTGGCTAAAATTATTTTCTATCCCTTCACTCTGAGTCTTATTTTGTCATTTTAGGCTAGGTGTGTTTCCTTTAGACAGTATACATATGGATGGCTTGTGCTTTTTTTATCCATTTGGCCAGCCTGTGCCTCTTCAAAGGGGAATTTAAGCCATTAATATTTATTGAGAGAATTGATGAGTAAAGGGAGTTCTATTCATCTTATTTTGTAAAAGTGCATTGCTTAGCTTTATCCTTTGCATCATTTTCAAAAATAGGTATTGTCCTTTAGTTTCTGGGTGTTTATTTTGCGGTGGAGCATTGTGATGGTCAGTGTGGACTATCAGACTAAGTATTTCCTGTAGACCTGGTCTTGTGGCAAACTTCCTCAGCATTTGCATATCATTAAAAGAGTTGATTTCTCCATCAACTTTAAAGCTTAAATTAGCAGGATATATAATTCTGGGCTGAAAATTGTTTAATAATCTCAGAGCTAGAAGATAAAACTTTTGAGATAACATAGGTAGTTAAAGAGATAGGCAACCATTCTCTTTTGACTTGAAAATTTTCATTTGAGTAGTCTGCTGTCACCCTGATGGATTTGCCCCTGTCAGTCAACTAGCGCTTACTCCTGGCTGCTTGTAGAATTTTCCCTTTCATCTTGACTTGGGATAGGTTCATGATAATGTGTCTTGGAGTAGTTCTGTTTGTGTTGAGATGATCCAAGGTTTGATATCACTCTGAAAGAAGTGTGTTGGAATATTTAGCACTACTTGGGAAATTTTCATTTATGATATCCTCTAGTATGGTTTGCATTCCTTGGAGTGCTCTTCTTTACCTGCTGGGATACCTATAATTAATATGTCTGAACACTTCATGAAGTCTCATAATTCCCTCAGAGAATATTCTGCTTTATCTTCTTTTCTACCTCTTTAACTGCCTATGTTAGCTCAAGAGCTTTATCTTCTAGCTATGAAATTATTTCTTCTTCATGGTCTAATCTGTTATTGATACCTTCAGCTGCATCTTTACATTCTCTGATTGCCTGTGTCAATTCCTTAAGCTCCACTATGTCTTTTCTATATTCTTCATATCTTTCATTCTTTATTTTGTTCTGTTTTTGGATTTCCTTTTGGTTCCTTTCCATGTACTCAGCAATTTCTTTCATTGTTGTTACCATCCACATTTAAAATTCCCTTTCTATAGTTTCTAACTTTTTTTTATAGGTAGAATCCTCTGAAGTAGCTACCTCATGATCCCTTGGTTGGTGGGGGGGGGGGAGGTTCCTCTGGTCTGGTTTTTCATGTTGCCAATATTTTTCTGTTGGTTCTTCCCATGAATGTTTTCTTTCTGTCTTCTTCCTTCCCCTACCTTTTTCTTTTACTTCCTCCTCCTCTTTAAATTACCTTGTCTCTAACATTAGGTGTTGAAGTGTCCTTTTTGTATAGGATCAAAAGGAAGAGAAAAGTGAAGAGCAAGAAGGGAGAAAAGGTAAAAAAGAGAAAAGAAAAAGGAAAGGGGTATAAAAGGAAAGATTGTCAAAAAGGAAAGAGGAACAGAAAGAGAGAGACAGTGGTAATAGTGGTGTTCAATATGGTGCTTCGATCCACACCCACAGTTCCCAGCCTCTGGGGGGGATGGGTTGGGTGGATCCCTCAAGTTCAGATGTTCCTTACCAGCCTCAGCAGAAACAAGACCCATCACCTCCACCAAATAGAGAAGAAAAACAAAAAACAGCAATTTGACATTAGCATGCTTCCAAAGGCCAAAGCTAGGACTCCCTATAGCAGGGGACCAAGGTCTCCTAAGTCAGGCCAATGCTGTGGCACTCCAGCCCAGGCCTCATAACTAAAACACATTAGAAATAATAATAATAATAATAATAATAAAAGTATATAAAGAGAATTGAAAATAAAATTATGTAAAAGAGGAGATTATGTCAGTTGTTATTTGAGAAATTTCTGTGGGAAAGATAAGAAAAGTAGAAAAATCTTTACAGAAAGAGAGATAAAAGGAGACAAATGAAAAGAAAAGCCAGAATAAGAGGAGTAGGAAAATTAGCAAAAATGGAGCTCTTGTTATTGAAGAAAGTAAAAATGGAAAAATAAAAATACTATAAAACAGAACAAAACAAATGAACAAATAACCTTAAGGGATAAAATTGGGGGGGGGAATAATAACAGGAGAAGAAAAACTAGAAAAAATGTAGCTTTTACTTTTGAAGAAGGAAACAATGAAAAATTATAATTGCAAAAAACAATCAAAGAAATAGAAAAATCTAGGGAAAAAATTTTAATGGGAAATATATATATATTTCCATATATTGCCTGGAAAATAGGCAATCTTCTGGTGTATAAGATGCTAATCACAGTGCTGATACAGCAGTATAAGATGGAGGCTGGAAGCTTCTGTCTTGCAGAGGAGACCTGGTTCCATCTTCTAGATTTCTTTACCCTCACTATCTGTAGGGTTGGGAGCCAGAAACTCTTGTCAGCCTGCTTAATAGATTCACCTTGACCTTTCCAAACCTTGTCTCTTGACCATGCAATGGCTTTCCCCAGTAAAGTATGTCATTCAAATCTCCCATGGTGATTGCCCAGCTTATCAGTCACACCAGAACCAGCCTTGCACTAGGACCCTGAGGGCTGATAAAGCAAGACAGCCTTCCCACAATGGCTGTGCCTGGTCCCATAGCCAAACAACGAGAGCTTTGTTCCACCCAGTGGCTTAGTCCTGGCCCCTGGATTCTGTTTAAGATCACTCATTTGCTCGCCTAAGTTCTCCCAAGTGCCCAGGTCCAAAAATAAATAAATATATAAAAATAAAAAGCCTGCAGGGCACGCCCTCTCTATGTGAAAACCACCCAACTGGCTGGCCTCTCCCAGCATGCAAGTACTCGCCTTCTACTGCTCCTGACCTCCTTCTGGGATCCTGGAGTCTCCTGCTGCCTTCCTGTGCCCTTCAAGAGCAGATCCCACCAGCCAAAAGTAACTGGAGTCCTTTCTCCTGGATCTCATCACCCTTGGCTACAAAGGAGCTATCTCTAGTTTGCCATTTTGTTCCTCTCTCCCCATCTGTATCTTTTTCTATCTATATATAGCAATACATATAAGGTAGTAAAAATGATATGGTATGTACGTTATATAAATTAGAATAGTGTATATATATATATATATATATATATACACACACAATAGTAATAGTATATACATTATATATCTATGTGTTTATATTCATATGTATATATATGTGTGTGTATGTGTATATATATGTAAAATTCCACAAGTGTTGAAAAGAAGGCAGGTATGAAGAACTATGAGAACAATGAGAGGCAGTGACTCCAACCCAACAAATCAAAGAAAGTTTCATACATAAGGTGACAGAAAGAATGATTGATTGAACAAATGAGTATTAAAGTGTCTCGGTGGCTAGTTTAAATTTAATACTTGATTACACAAATTTTCTCATTCGACATGCTTGAAAATGCACAAACTATAGGCTGCATGCATTGCCTTCTATTTGTGGGATAAAACATTTCTTGGTTCTTTTTCTAGAATTTCCTCTAGGTTTCTTCTTGCCATTCTACATCCCAGGCTGGCTAGCTTCTATGCAGGAACTTTTGGCTCCTCCTCAGAGATGGGTGTATGACGGCAACCTCTTGGGGTCTCTGTTGGGCAGCTGTAGTTACAATTTATGATCTTCCAAAGGATTTGAAGCACCTAAATGCTCTAAAAGCAGTATGAAATATTTTGAAATAAAATAATGAGACAGGCGCAAGCAAACAGATCTATCCCCTTCCTGAACCACTTTGTCTACATTAGTCTCTAACAGGGTGATGGTGTTTAGAACAGAGGAGTCACCCAACACGAAACACTGGGGGATTCGTCTTCCAGGCTCTGGGAAGCAATAGATTTGCTTTGAATGCTGTGTGCTGAAGGCGGATGGAAGAGTTAACCACTTCACAAGTTGATTTTTACTCAATTCTTGCCCCAGGGTTTAAGAAATCTCCCTCTATAATTGATGTCTTTATAATTACAAGCCAGGGAGTCTAGAATCAGTGCCCAGGCTCTTAAATTTCAGATCTCATACAGAGAGGATGGCAGACATGTTAAGGCACACTGAACATACTGATAAAGGAAAATTTCTTTGCTCTGTACTGTTTCTAACAAGAGGTACCACTGACTTTTCACCTTTGGAGCATCTGTTATCTTATTCCATTTATCTTACAATGAAAGTATTGGTTAAATTTATTCATTAAGCATTTATGTATGTGCCAGGCACTATATAAAAAGTTTTGTAAACAATGAGCTGAGAATCTAGATCCAGGCAAACAAAAAGACTCTTCTTAAATTTAAGGCAATGCTAGGAAAACTTGGGGAGGACATGCATTAGAGGTCAGAAAATGTTTCTGTTAAGAGTGAGATAGAAAATATTTCAGGCTTTGTGGGCCATACGGTCTCTGTTACAGCATCTTGACCCTGCTCTTGTAATCATATGGAATCATCCATAGATAACACATAAATGGATGAGGATGGATGTTTTCCAAGAAAGCCTTATTTTATTTACAGACATTTTAATTTGAATTTCATGTAATTTTCACATGTCATGAAATATTATTCTTTCGATGTTTTCAACCACTAACAAAAGTAAGAAACATTTTTAGCTCACAAAGCCTTACAAAAATGGGCAATAGAATATAGTTGGTCTCTAGAGAACCCTGACTAAAAACCAGAAAAAAAAAAAACCCAAAAGGAGCATATTTAGTCCATAGGCTGTTGTTTTCTATCCCTGGAATAGAGTACTCTAGGGCTGTCTTGCTGCTATTTGAAAAGTATCTACAGCACTCTCAATTAAGCATAAGAGTTGGTAAAATGCAGAAAGATATATATATATTTTTATTGAATCATAGCTGTGTACATTAGTTCAATCATGGGGTACAGTGTGTAGATCTCATGAATGTTATGTCAATCAGGTTGATAAAAATATCTCAGATTGCATGTGAAGCAGAAAGATATTTAGAGGACATTCTTGCAATCCACCCTTCTCTATAGTAACTGTTCTCATGTGTAACAACCTTCGAATGAGGACATTTTCCCAAGGTCTAAACTCAATTCATTGTGCTATAGGTAACACTTTTGTTACCAAAATAAGGCCAAACACTAAGCCTCTGAATTATTCTTCCAAAACTCAGTGGAAGAACTTAGCTATAAGTATGAATTATAAACAAGAGGGTGGTTTCTCCAATGTGAGTTCAGGGGAGGATAAGCTTCATATATCAACACTTCAGCCTTATTGCTGTCACCTGGAAAGAACCCTTTGTCAAATTTAGAGTTTATCTTATACCAAATTCTAAAGACGGAATGAATTATGATATTTCCAGAAGCAGTGAGTTCCCCCTATTGAAATTAAGTAAGGAGAGGTTAGAGATCCCTTAGTGATAATGGGGAGAAAATGATGCTGGGATCTGTGATGTGAATTTAATAAACTTGAAGATCATCACATATGTTGACTTTGAGTTGCATGTCATCTTAACTCAATTGGAGAAACAACATGAAGAAAGAGATTAAAATGCAAATCTTATTAATGGATGACATTTTCCATTTCAGATCACAGAGGTATGAATGCACAACTTGATAGATGTAATTACTAAGACCTGCAGCTCCTGAGGTTTCTGGATGGGTAAATGATCACCAAGTAGGTGAATATTTTACATCCAGGTGAATATTTTACTTCCAGGTTGGGTTTTACTCGGCCTCATGAGCAATGCACCAGGTTATTTGGGTAAAAGGGGATGAAAAAGTAGAGGCGTTTCATTTTATTTTATAACCCAGACTAACGTCCTCTCCCCTGTTGATTTCTGATCTTAGAAACCAAATACCTGCTAAGGGGGACAAAGTCTGAAAAGGGGAAAAACTAAGCTGCATTTTAGTTAAGTATGTCCCAATGGTGAGCATTTAACTTAGAGAACCAGAACAAAAAATTCTTATAGACCAAGTGGTGAAGCCTCCCCTGCTCTGGACTCTCAGGGTCCAACCCTAAAAGAAGGGGCAGGTCCCCAAGGCAGCTCTCTCTTACACAGGCTGGATGAACTGCTGTGTCAGCAGCTCCATGCGTCATTAGCCGACCTGGAAAAACTCCAGCTGCCTTCCTCTTACACTCTGTACCTCTCACTTTAAAAAAGCTTTCATCAACATCATCCCAAACAGCTTTTGTTTTCCCAGCTGGAAAAGCCTTTCTTTCTGTTTGCATCCCAACACTAGCTAAGTTCTTTTGCCCATAAGAACTGCAGCCATGAATCAAAGGGAATCATCACCAGTGAACTCTAAAGTGAATCTGAGCGCTTTGGGATTCTACCTCCCATCTATCTTCTTGGGGCTGCCATATTCAGTTACACTTTCCTCTCCTTTGTTGGTGGTCATTATCTTCCTCTTTTTCCATCCAGCTTATTAGAGACAAAAATATGAAGATCCTCCCAGCAATAAGACCTGAGATTTGGCTCTAATACAACATAATCCTCTCTCTGCTTGGTGGGTTTCCCAAGCCCTGTGTTGGGTAGGGGTGAGATGCATGTCTGGCCTATGACTGGAGTTATTTACTACATAAAATGATCCCCTGATCCAGGGTTTCCCCCAAATTCCTCTGCAAATGGTTTTACAATAAATCTTGGTAAGAAAATCAGAGGGCTTTCTTTCTTCTTTTTTGTTTTTTCCAAAGTACTGACATCCATTCCTTTCCTTGCCCACAAAGCCTCACACAGAATTTTTGGCTTTTACTGCCATCAAGGTTTTAATCCTCATCATCTAAAGCTGGATTGAACTTTTAAAAGTCACCTGTTCATCCTCTTGTCTCACGAAGACTCCGCTTTGATTTTAAACGTTATAAAAGCACAAGAGTCCTCTATTTCACTCAGGAACCTCAATATCTCAGGATAACCTCCTTATAATTATTTCTCCTGCCCATTTCTTATTATTTTAGATTATGATAGAAATAGTGAACAGACTCTAGATAAGCTGCTTCCAAGCTGGGAGTTGCTGAAGGTTTATCATAGTTCAACAATTCAGCTAGCCTTTAACTTCAATACTATGCACTTGTTTTATTTGTCACTTGTTTCTTCTTTTTAAATTTGGAAAATCCAATGCCCGTATCACAAGATGGAAAACCCCCCCAAATAAGCACAGCTCAAGATAGATGAACACAAAATTGTTAATGTACATTCCCTTGCTTATTAAAAGTGATTTTAAGTGTCCACGTAAGTATGTCTGGTTTCTTCAATGATATGGAAAACCCACATTGCCCTATGCAAACCTTTATGTATTTTTATTCTCAAAGTGTCAACTGATTATTCCCAAAAGCTAGTGTCATCCTATAAAGCTAAAAATAGTGGCTCTGATTATGGGAGAGAGATTTCTACTACCTTCCCTGAGTGACAGGAAGGAGGAAAGGAAAAGGAAAGAAAACAAAAGGAAATTGATACCATCCTCCATCTTGGAAGGTGGGGTTTTTTGCTTGTAAACTCAAGGTAAACCTGCTAACAGGACAATGATAATACCTCGAAACTCTTTAAGTACCTTAGACTACTGGACATGCTACTTTCACATAGATTAAAAACTAAAGCCCAAAGAGATGGTGTCATTAGACAAAGCTATCAACATATAGCTAGTGAATGGCAATGATACAGGACAGGTGGTGCCATGACCTGCCACCTTAGCCCTGGCGGTATTGGCGCTGAGGCAGCCAGCAGAGGAACCAACCGGCTGGACGGAAGGAAGGGGAGCCCGAAGAGGCTCCAGTAGCTGGAGGGGCCAGACAACTGCAGGGGTGGAGGGTGGGGGTAGGGGGGTGGGGACCAGTGCCTTGGTGTCTCCTTCCCTGTGCACTTCTGCCTGAAGGGGGAATCCCACCTTTTCTAGGGCAGGTCAGTTTCATGGCCTGGTCAATTTCACGTAAGTTTCTAAGGCCTGAGAGTTGCGCCCCCTGCTGCTAAATGTAAGGCTGAAGGTCAGTCACTTTAGCTGACCCAGCTTAAACGTAATCATTAAGTTCTGGGAAGATAACCCCCTGCGACTGTATATACTCCTGAGCAAAGATCCCGGAGACAGACAGAAAGAGGGAGTGAGAGAGCTTGTTCCCCTACCCGGATTCTCTTCTCACAGGAGCTTTGGCATTTTTATATTCTTTTTTTCTATAAATAAATCCTGTCTTACCACCGATCTATGTTCCAGTGGATTGATTCTTCGAATCACTGAGACCAAGAACCCGAAATTATGGTATCAGTAAGACTCAAATCTCCTGCACTAGTTGTTAAAATATTGAAATATTTGTATGTTGTTTGTAAATAGCTGTTTCCTTAAGCTGCAGAGCAGCCCCTGCTGCCCTAATTTCTTTAGTGTTTGCTCTAGAACTAACCCAGCAAGCCTTCCCTATTTCCCTGCAAGTAAAAGGTCAGCGCTCGACAGAGCACAGAGCCGCCTCTTCCCTGATTCAGCTGCATGGCCGATGTCCTACCGATGTGTCATGGCCTGTAACATCTTAGTTATATTTTTAAACATAGCTCCCATTCTTGGGAGTGAAACTTTCCTCCATCTGCTGTGCTGGCATGTGACCACAGCCTCCAATGACCTCTGCCTGGAGAGTTTGAGAGTCTGAGATCTTGGAATTCATGATCTTTTTTTGAAGGGCCCAACCATTTTTTTGATGCATAAACTGCCTTTAAAAAACATTGGTCTTTGTTTAGGAATTAATACCTTTTACAAGCTGAACTGTGTCCATCCCTCAAACTCATATGTTGCTACCCCAACACCCAGTACTTAAGAATATGACTGTATTTGGAGACAGGACCTTTAAAGAGCAATTAAGTTAAAATGAGGTCATTAGGTGGCCCCCAAACCATTATAACTAGTGTCCTCAAAAGAGGAGAAGATTAAGACACAATCATATCCAGAGACAAAACCATGTGAGGACACATTTGTACATGTAGTACCATAGATTCTGATTTAGTTTGTAGTATGTAGCACCATAAACTACATTGAAGATGGTCACATGCAATTCAAGGAGAGTTGATTTAGAAGAAACCAACTCTACCTGCACCTTGAACTCTAGCCTCCAGAACCATGAGAAAATAAATTTCTGTTGTTTAAGCCATCCAGGCTGCTGTACTTTGTTATGGCAGCCCTAAAAAACTCTAACAGTATCTCATTCTGACCTTGTCTTCCTTTGCAGTATCAAGATCCTTTGCCAAAGAACATTAAGCTTCAGGTGCCTACACAATAATTGGACAGGATAGTTTCAGTTTAAGCCTGTCGTCCTTGTATAATATTTATAGTGTTTCTTTATCTCTCTAACGTGTCTCAGTTTAGACAATAAATTGCATGGCCACCCAAAATTTGTTTAACTCTGGTTCCCATATTTTGTAATTTGCTCACACATTCTCAATATCTTCCTTGTTAAGTCTTGTCACTTCTTTCTCATATTTTCTATGCTCCCTGTTTGCACGTAAAATTGTCTGGTTCGTGCCATGGTCTGCCAGGCAATGGTATCATTCAGTCCATGGATACTGTGAGCAGAGTATTGAATGACTTTCTGTGGAGAGCTGTATGGAATGAAGACTTCACTCTTCTGGAAGAGCAGTGAACTAGTGTGACGGGTACATAAATTAGAGTCATCCTGTGTCATCTTACTTCTGTCCTACACAAATCATTATTTTATACACAAGTAATTTTTTGGAAAATGTCCTTAAATGCTGTTTAATCTTCCTATCTAGATTCACTGCAGTGAATTTATGGCAAGCTTCAGAATACAATTAATGCACACTTCTATCCTATCCCATCTTGTCATTGACTATGGCAATATAATGCTTTTGGCAAGCTGACAAGAAAAGGAGAGAGGAGAGGCTCTGTTCTTGAGAAACATGTTAGCGATAAGTGAATTGGCGGTGTTTCAAATGGCAATGGGAAGCTAGTTTATGGTACTACAAATGCAGTCCTACTTACACACCTTCACTGAATTATTGCAGCAAAGCTTTTTCTTCCTTGCCTCCCATATTAAATTAAAAAAAAAAAGAAAGATAACTGCATTAGAGCTCAAGACATGAACTTGTTAGGTCAAAACAAACATCACATGTAAAGCTTGAAAAGTTGTGTCTGCATCAAGGACCCGAAGACAAAAAGCCATAAAAGTCCTCCTTCCCTCTTTCCAAGTTTATTATTTTTCTGTAGCTGAATAGCTGTGTGCGGTACAGGTGGTAGGAAGGGCTCAGGAGGATCTATGCTAAATCAAGTTCAAGATTTCTCAATGTGACACTCCTTTGGAGGAAGGCCAGGTAATGATTTTATCCAAAGATCCATTTGGCTAATGAGGACATAGCCAGCACTGAGTTCCCTCAGCTCCATTTCTATAATAAATAGCTTGTATGAACTTGGATATGTGAGCTCACTTTCTTGGGCAGGGGCACAGTGGCTCCATTTCTATAATAAATAGCTTGTATGAACTTGGATATGTAAGTCTCACTATCAGGGCAGGGGCACAGTGTCTCCAATGGCCCATTGAATAGGTTCGTGTGGGCCTGGGCCCACTGGGGTCTGATTTGCACAATAAACGTGGGCCAGGAGCTCTAGGCCACCCTGCAGACATGTGTTGCTGACTTTCCTGACCAGCTTCTCACTGGCAGTATTTTCTTCATCTCTCTAAATACCAATGTGGAAAATAGTCATGAAGAAATAAAAGATTGTGTTTCCAGTCCCAGGAGATAATTTTCTTAATTATGATGAGGGAAATGAACAGAGCACAGGATGGCTTCCAGTCTTTATGGTCTGTATTTTGTCATGAGACATTCTGGCAAGCTCGATTTTTTTTTTTTTTTGTAGCAGTTCTATCAGGGCATTGAGGAAATAAATCTATTTCTTGGTGCTCCAAGTGTATTTAAAAGAAAGTGCTGTGATTGCCTATTACTGCTGTCAATCATCTTGGGTGTACAAGTGGAGGCAGACCATTAGACCAGGAGAAGGAATGACAGATTTTGTTTACCAACAAGCTTTTTTTATCTGCCTAGCCCAAGTTTTAATGAGCCATGATAGGGTCAAGGGAACATTTCTCAAACCTTTGTCAATAGTTTGAAACATTTCAGAGTGTCACTGGGGGGGTGGAGGGGGGCTGAGACACCAATACAGTAAAATACTATTAGTCAATATTATTATGAGTTTGAGAAAGAGAAAGAGGGAGAGAGGGGGAGGAAAGGAAGGAGGGGGGAAAGAAGGAAAGGAAAGGAAATGACAGGAAAGGAAAGGAAAGGAGTGGAGAAAAGAAAAGAAAAAGAAAGGGAGGGAGGGAGGGAGGAAGGAAGGGAAGGTGGGTGGATTTGGCTGAAAAATCCCTTAGATTTATGTATACTTAAGGTCCTGTATCTTTTTTTCACCAATTTATTTCTTTAAAAATGACCAAAAAAACTACTCATACCTTAGAAGACTTGGCAGAAAAAATGACTCTTCCCTGATTTTTCCCCATACACATCCTCCAACACCACTTTTTGATTAGAGGGACAGATGCCCAGAAACCCTCCTTTCACAAAGGTGTATAAATTGGCCCTGTTCTAGCTCCATTTGTCTATGTGTCAGAGGGGGGTTTTATTCTTCAACCAATGAGAGCAACATAGGTGCTGTAAGAGTTCAAGGGAGCAAAAGTTCTGCCTACTCTGCTTCCACCTGGGTCTCTTAAAGTACCTGGAGTTTCTAGTTCCTGGACAGGTAGGAGGTGGATGTTCTTACCTTTCTCCTCACTGAGCCTCTGAGCTTGTTCTGTTCTTCCTTGCCTCATTTTGAGGATGAACTAGCAGTGTAATTGACACTAATAATAACTCCAATGTGCACTGTCACAAATTGTATCCTTCCCTTTCCTCTTAGTTCTCAGTGACTGCCTTGAAATTAGATTGATTTAGTCCCACTCCTCACCTTGGTTTAGTACCTTGTTCTCAGACTATGGGAGAAATAGGAAAGGCTCTGGGGCACTGGAATTAAACTTTTGGCCAAACCGGAGATGTGAACTGCATGGGTCTCACCAGCATATAGAGATAGTGCCCTGAGGAGGGTACAGTGATGGTCCCAGGGAACTAAGAAGAGGAGATTCAGGGTCCTGGCCCTGGGAGCCTTCCAGGCCCCTCTCTAGGAAACACTGTAGTTACCTAGTGAAAGCTGACTTTTCAAAAATCTGGGAAGGAGATGTTTTAGATTCTGAAAAACCAATAGCCTCTGACTCTAAGAGCCAGGATAACAGCTCTGGAATTCTGGATTCTTGGACTAGATCTAAAATCTAACTCCTACTACTGCAAGCCTATAGCATTGCCACTCTGTGGCTTCATTTTTTAAAAATGTAGTTCCAGAGAGTTTCCTAGAAACAGAAATCAAGTGGAAACTGAGAGCTCGCCTAAAAGTAGAGGCTCTAAAAATCTGAATAGAAGTATAATTTGCCCTGTGCATCAGGTTCTCCAGAGGAATAGGAACAACAGGATGTATTCATATTTATGGAAAAAAGTTATTATAAGTAATCGACATGTGATTTTGAAGCCCAGCACATCTAAATCTGCAGTGAGAGCTGGCGCCCTGGAGACCGAGGGAGATGATGGTGCAGGTGATGTCTGAAGGCAATCTGCTGGAAAATGTCCTTTTGCTCAGGAGGCTGGTCTTTTTGTTTTATTTAAGACTTCAATTGATTGGATGAAGCCCATCTGGATTATGGAAGGCAATCTACTTGCTCAAAGTTCACAAATTTAAATGTTTATCCATCCAAGCATCCTACAAATTGACAGATAAAATTAACCATCATACCGTCCATGGTGCCAAACACAAATTACATCCCAGAGAGAAGTAAGTGTCAGCAGAGATGGCTCTGGTGTCTGGATGGCTTTGACAGGTATCTAGGGTGGAGTGGAAGACAGAAATGTGAATACAGAATGATGTGTGTCAGTCCACACTTGCTCAAAGCCACTGTGAGGTGCTCAGTATTTGTAGTCATCCTTAGATTTAACCTTGGGGCAAACTAAGAATCTGTTATTTTTTGGCCAAGCCCAAACACCACAGCTTGTTTCCGAGTAAGACACAAGGCTACATGCAACTATTACTCTGTTCTTGAGTTCTTGCAGAGTCAGTGTGAACATTAGGCAGAGATCTCAGCTTGAGGCTGCTGGGGTGAATTCTCAGGGATGGTCAGCTTGGGTCACCTTTGCAGTAGCGTAGAGGAAATATTCAATTTAAGCAAATATATCAGACATGGGTTTTCCTTTATCAATTCATGCTGACTGACCTTTAATGAATTAGAGAGAAATCTATTCCACATTGCCTGGATAAGGATGTAAAGCTGGTACATAAATCTTTTTACTTTAAGAAGAGGTAAATTCAAACCAGAATTCAGAGCTTGTGACTTCTGAGGCTGTAGCAAGGATATTAATGACTCACAGTTACGTAATTATTCGAGCCTATTTCTATCTCAGGAACTGTAAATGCCATTTCTATTGCTCTTAGGTATCCACTCAGACTTTCTGAGTCTGGAGCATTAATGAAAGCCATTGCCTCCCATTGCTGTCTGTTCAGAGTTCTTCACTGCATTTCCTTTTTGGATAAAAGTCTTTGGCTTCCTTTGCTCTTTTGTTTATTTGTATTCATTTGGTGGAAGAATAACTCATTCATTTCTTGCTGAGCCAGTCTGACTGAAAAAAAGAAATTTAGAACTTGCTTTCAGTCTGTTCCTTTTAAAACTGTCCCCTTCATCCCAATTTTACTCTCAAGAGATATGACCATTGTGGAAATTAAATTATAATTAGGGTCAAGAACTTTGAAATAATGACCCCCAGACTGACCCCTGTGTCTGTACTCTTAAGTGTCTCCTGTCATTGCATTCAGCAATGGGTTCTGGGCCATTTTAAACCTGTTTCCAGAATTGCCACCTGACACTTAACCGTCACACAATGCTTTGCCTTAGTAAATGCATCTGTTACATGGTACAGCACTAAATGCTTTCCTGAAATTCAAATAAATTATGTCTGCTGATTTGGTAACGTGGCCCAAGAATTCAATTTAGGTGAATTTATCAGACATGGCCTCTCCTTTATCAATCCATGCTGACTGACCTTTAATAAATTAGAGATAAATCCATTCCGTATTGGTAGATGCACAGTCTGAGTGGAAGAGTAATCGGCACCGGATCTACAAACATGCCCCTGCCTAATTTCCTGCCTTTAATGTGCTCCAGTCTGTGACAGGGCACACGGAGGCTCCCTGGAATTGCTTTAGACCCCTGAAGAGCCAAGTGGGATATGAGGTTGAAGGAAATGTGAAGTTCTTTATGCCTGAGAAGTGCAGGGAGGGGGAGCACAATGTAGTCATCTGGGTGGCCTTAGCAAGGTTTGACTTTGAGCGAAAGTGGCCATGTGGCTTTTAGGCCAGTTGTTTACCATCTCTGGACCTCAGTTTCCTTGAATGTGCCCTGAAGTTACTGGGACTCGTGATCTCTTAGGCCCCTTTCAGGTCTAATAACTTTCAGCTACAGGGAAACAAAGCAGGGAATGATTACCTGTACTCCAAGGTCAAATGAGATTGGCATTAAGACTTAGCTGATGCTGGTTGGAATCCCATTGAGGTCAAACTAACTGGTCAGAGGCATTCAGAAGCAAGCAACATTAGAGTTCTCTTTTATCCCAGAAATCTTACTAGAAGAATTTGAAAAAGGTGGGAGAAGTGTTCATTGTTCCTGTAACAATTCACTTGAATTTCAGTGCATTTAAGGTATTGACATCTTCTGAGTTAAAGAGAAAAACCTAAGCCAACTGGTACCCAAATTTGGTAAGATGATTAACAAGAAAATGGTCCATGATGATATAACTTTACAATGGTACACTAGTAAATTCCATGCAGCATACAAACTCTGAGATTCATGATCCCATTTCAATTCCCGTTCAGATCCCACACAGGATCTGAAAAGTTCCACAGTGAAGGAATCTGTTCAACTCATGAAACCCAACATTTTGTGAACTTATTTAATATTGGGACCTCTTTTGCTTGCTTTTTTTTTTTTCATGTAATGCCTTTTAAAATCACTCAGAATTAATATTCCACTGAACACAATATGGAAAATGACAGCCTAACTTTCTCAGGGATCCTCCTGTCTGCTTGCTTCTTGTGGTCTTTAAGACAGTTTTCATTCATTCAGAAGTGTCCATCACCAAAGTGGTCTTCCAGTTGTGCTCATCCCCAGTTCTTTTGAAGAGGTGTTTTCCAATTTGGCTCCACATTCCCATCTTGGAGAGATCTACAAAAACCTGCCAAATGTAAAAGTTCTTACTTAAGCTACTTTTAAGTTGCCACTGGGAGCTTTTAATATTTAAAGATACAAATTTAATGAATAAATGAAAGAATAAGTAAACATTTATCTATTTAAAAACCAAGGGCTCTTTAATTTTAAAAAGTGTCCTGTAGCCCCAGATTGTTTTGGAGAAAAAGAGGGTGACAGACACATCCTGGACTGATAGCCCATGGAGGAATGCTGGATGTGGTATGTTCTAAATCAGCCAAGTGGCAGAAATTCAGGCTCTGCCCTGGGGATGCCAGGCTGGGGTGCTGCATTGAGGTGGAAACACAACATGAGGTGGTGCATCGAGAAGGTGAGAGTGACTCTTCAAAGCTGGCTCTGGCACCAGCAGTAATTGCTAATAGACCACATATTTTTCTGGCTGCTTTTCACTCCTCCCCCAATTCCTAGGATGCTAATGGCACACTTTATTTCTGAGTTATTAAAAATTACATCTTTCTTATATTGATACTTGACAGTTGCCAGCTGACATCTAATCATTTCCAGGTCTGAGGTTTCAAATGTACTGATGTCCTTTTTGATATTTTAATCATTCTTCTGTTACCGGCTTATTCCTTCTCCTGCTGAGGGGCATTGCCTCATCTTCAGAATTCCTCAAAGCAGCTGCAAGAACCCTATCTCCATTTTTCTTGCTAAATATTTATTCACATAGCAAAGGAGAATGGCCAACCAGGTAGATGGCTGTCACCTTCTCTCCATTCCTCTATCTTGCTTTGAACAACAACTGTTGACAGCACAGCGACAGCCCAGGAAATCCCAGCAGGATGGAGTTGTACACAGTTTCATTCTCTGGACACGATGCCACAGTTCCCTCCCTCCCAGAGGATGGCCCTTCCTCTTATCCTCAGGTGATGCTTGGGCAATATAAAGAATTTAGCATTGCACCCCACGCAGGTCATAGGATAAAAATGATAAATACTTGAAATGTAGACTGCAATGAAGTCAGTTCACATGAATTAGGAGGGATGGAACTGGGGCCAATGTGTGGCTGAGTGAACCCCACTCAGTGACACTGTGAGATTTAAGAGGACAGCACCTCCCAAGAGGTCAGAGAATGTTTGTTTCATGTTGACTCCTCAGTGACAGATACAGCTTGTGGTTAACACTAGACACTGAGTAATTGTTCAGTGAGTTAAGCATGGGCATCCTTCTCTTTGTGTTACGGATCAAAGGTCAGAGTTTGGAAAAAATTCAATAGCATCTTTCAATGGGATGTAACAGGAAACTTCCATACTTCTGTTGGGCGACTTTTTCACTTTTTTTTTTGAGACAAAGTCTCACTGTCACCCGGGGTTGAGTCCCATGTTGTCATAGCTCACAGCAACTTTAACTCTTGGTCTGAAGCGATCCTCTTGTCTGAGCCTCCCCAGTAGCAACAGATGCCTGTCACAATGCCTGGCTGATGGGGTCTCGCTCTTCCTGAGGTTGGTCTCCAAACTCCTGAGCTCAAGCAATCCACATGTCTCAGCCTCCAGGGTGCTAGGATTACAGGTGTGAGCCACTGTGCCTGGCCTGACTTTTTCAATCTTAACCTAGTTACCAATTTCCCTTTTTGGTCCAAGAACACATCCTAGAAATTATTCCATAAAACCTTTCTTTAGGAAACCATTGTCTGAATATACAGATCAATGGGATGTTTGACAATGGAAGAAAACTTAGGGTTCCTGAGGTTCAACATTTTAACACTGCAATGCCACAGTGGAATGCTTGGAAGTGAATTGATTTCTTCAAGGGACTCCTGGGCTGCATGGAGTGCTTGGCGGGCACTTTATTCACAAAACAAACATTTGCTGACAGAACATATGCCAATCCCTTAGCAGCTCTGACCTATTGCACTCACAGGAAGAGAAGCCTTTCCTGAAAAAGGAAAAGTCCTCTAACCACAGAGATGCAGGTGATGGGAGGTGGAAGCCATGTGGAGAAGCATAGAGGACATGAGGAACATGGGTGGGGCTGGGGGATGCTGACAGCGCCCGCTGCACTCAGTTTGGTGTGGGCGCCTCAAGCAGCTCTTCTGTAGAAAATGACAAGGATGACAGGGTACGGGTTCTGTTTCTGTTTCTCTGGCCTCATAATGGAAATTACGGGCAATGCATTGCCTTTTTTGAATGCTGAGCTTTAGGGCTTGGGAGCCATGGAAAGTTGTCTCCAGGGCCCTGATAATCTGGATGAGGATGGGGCTCTCTCTTTTGGACAATTCTCAGACTTGGTGTCAGTAGCAGCATCAGCAAAGAGCTGCCAGGGCAGGAAAATGTGATAGTAGTCTCTGTGAGACCATGTCAGATACTCTTGGGAATCCCTGATTTAGTTAGGGAAGTTTTGGAGGTGGATCTTACTTTACACCCATAATAGCACAACTGGTGGGGTTGTAGTTGTTATGATTTTTGTAACTTTATCACTGTACAAAGACTAGTAAAGTCCAGGAAAACTCCAAATGTGAGAGTAAATTCTGAGGAGAAGGTGAGAGCTTGGACATAATACCCTGTGTGGGGCCCTTATTGTCCATGTCTCCTCTTTCCAGTGCTTTGCAAGACCAGAGCCAGGACTTAGTTGTGATCCATGGGCTCATTGGTCCCCAATTCTTCACACATCCTTTGTCGGAGTTACACACTCACAGCCTTTGTGGTGTGGCTTTGCTTACTCCTCCTGGAGGAGGTGTATATTCCCCTAGACCCTTAATTTTGGGTCTGGCCAAGCCATTTGCTTTAGCCAATGGGGTCTTAGAGGAACAAATGTGCTTCAAATGAGTGGTTGGTTTTCTCTCTTGAGCCGCTTCCATTTGCCTCAAGAACAGCTTCCGGGTGGCTGCTGTTTGCAGCTGGTGAAGGATATGTGGAGCATATCCTTCAAAGCTTGGAGTCAACCCACAAACCCAGCACAGCAACTCAGGTGGACCCAGATTAAATTAGACAAACCCTAGTTGACCTCCAACCCCTGAGGCCCTGATATATTCAAGGTTATATGTGATGTGGCATAAACTGACTACTGCAGTTTATGGACAAGAGAACACATTCTGAAAAGGGCTGGAAAAAGTGGAATCCTAGACCATCAGGCTGTTCAGGATAACCAGACTTTACCACCCAAAAGTTTTGACCACATGATTAGCAAAGGCTTTCTGAGGAATCAAAAGTTGGATAGAAGTTCAAATGAACCAGCAATATGGATAGAGGTGGGCCAGAAATGTGAAAGAAAGGCAATGGGGCTTTGCAACATTTAAAGCAATCAAAATAAACAGTTGTGAAACTAGGAAAAAGCAATCCCAGCACAGGGGTCCGCCGCCGGCCTGCCACAGCTTTGGTACATTTAATCTATCGCATTAACACAGCTTTTAGAATTACAGTTCCCTCAAAAGGATTTGGCCTCCACTTCAACTGCTGTTGCCAGGGCCTAAAACTGTCAATTAGAAAACCATTTAGCCAAGCAGACCCCTCCACTGGCTGTCAGGTGAAAGCCATTACTCCACTCTTCAATTTGGCCCTTTCTTTACATGCAGATCCAAACTCTCTGAAACTGCTTCCAGGTCCAAATCTTATTCCCAGAGAGTGTTACACAAGGAATGCACATCGAAATAGTTCATCACTGTGCAAAAGTCAGTCCTCACAGCTTCGTCTCTGAGTAGGTGTGATGAAATGCTTTGGAGTGGCTTTGGGCAAACCTTTTCCATGACTGCTTTTCTTGACTGCTGTTGGTCACTCTCAGTTCTAGTTTCTTGTCTGTTGAATAAAGTATATTGAACTATCTAGTCTCCCAGTTATGTCTCCTTCATGCTTCTTGTGGAAGAGTAATAAACGCTAGAGTCATTTCTAAACATGATCCCTTCTAGGCTGAGATGCACAGGACAGGTGTTGCTCCTTGTACCACCTTTCTGAAAGGTACCACTCCCAAGGAGAAGGGAAGTTAGCATTTCCTGAGGTATCTACCTGTGTTTCCTCATTTAGTCTCCAGAGTCCTCTGGAGAGGGGGGCCCTTTAGCTCCATTTTACAGAAAAAAAAAAAAAAAAACTGAAGTCAGAGGAGTGACATGATAGAGCTGGGATTTCAACTCTAACTTGTCTTATTTTCATTTCTATTTATTTATTTTTGAGAAAGGGTCTCACTCTGTCCCCAAGTCTAGAATGCAGTAGCATCAAAGTTCTGGCCTCAAGTGATCTTCCCACCCCAGAGTAGCTTGGACTACAGGTGTGTGTGCATGCCACCATGCCTGGCTAATTTTTCTATTGTTTGAAGAAGTGGGGTCTCACTTTGTTGTTCAGGCTAGTCTTGAACTCATGGCCTCAAGCAATCCTCCTGCCTTGACCTCTCAAAATGCTGAGATTATAGATGTGAGCCACAATGCCTAGTCAACCTTGTCCTATTCAAAAGCCCATTTTCCTCCTCTTCATATACTGTTGTTTGGAGAGAGAAAGATTCTATAGGAAAAGACCGTGGGGTCTGTTCTCAGGAATCATGTGGTAGACTAAGCCTCAGAATATTTTTTATATTGAACTTCTAAAGCACCGTGTGGTGCCTTATATCTGCTGATCTCCTTATCTCTGCTCTCGTCTCCCTGATGGTCATTCTCCACAAAATAACATACCAACCAGCAGGATGCTTTTTATTTTTATGAAAATATTTTATTTTTTTAAAAAATAAATAAATAAAATATTTTATTTTTTAGAGCAGTTTTAGGTTCACAGCAAAGTCAAGAGGAAGGTACGTAGAGTTCCCATACAACTTCTGCTGGCCCCATTATCAACATTCTTCACCAGAGTGGAACATTTGGTACAACTGATAAATCTACATTGATACATCAAAATCACCCAAAATCCATAGCTAACATTCAGGTTCACTATTGGTGTTGTAAATTCTATGGGTTTGAACAAATGTGCAATAACATGTATTCACCATCAGTATCACACAAAGTAGTTTCACTGCCCTAAAAATCCAGTGTGTTCTGCTATTCATCTCTCTCCTTCTCAGATCCTGGCAATCACTGATATTTTAACTGCATCCCTAGGATTGACTTTTTCAGAATGACTTATCTAGTATCTAGTATCTTTTGCTTCCTCCCCCTGGAGGAGGTATCTAGTATCTTTTCAGATTGGCTTCTTTCACTTAAGTTTTGTCCATGTCTCTTCATCGGTTGTTAGCTCATTTCTTTTTATCATTAAATAATATTTCATTGTCTGGATGTACCATAGTTTATTTGTCCATCTGCTGAAGGATTTCCTTGTCACTTTCAGGTTTTGGAAATTTTGAATAAAGCTGTGATAAACATTCCTATGCAGGGTTTTGTGTGGACATAAATTTCCAAGTCTTTGAGTAAACATCAAGAAACGTGATTAATAGATCACACGGTAAGAGAATGTTTAATTTCGTAAGAAAATTCCATACTGATTTTCAAAGTGGCTGTACCATTTTGCATTTCTACCAGCAACAAATGAGAGTTCCTTCTGTTCCACATCCTCATCAGGATTTCATGTCATCAGGGTTCTGGATTTGGGGCTTTTAACAAATGTGAAGTTGTATCTCATTCTTTTAAATTCGCATTTACTGAATGATATAGGATGTAAAGCAGTTTTTCATATGCTAACATCCTATCTGTATATCTTCTTTAGTGAGATGTCTTTTATAATATTGGCGTATTTTTTAATTAGATTGTTAGTTTTTTCATTGTTGTGTTTTAAGAGTGTTTTGTATATTTTGGACAACAGTACTTTATTAGATGTGCCTTTTACAAGTTTTATCCCAGTCTGTAGCTTATCTTCTCATTCTTTTAAAATTGTGTTTTACACGGGAGTTTCAGTTCTTTTTTTTTTTTTTATTGAATCATAGCTGTGTACATTAGTTCAACCATGGGGTACAGTGTGGGGGCTTCACATGCAGTCTGAGATATTTTTATCAGCCTGATTGACATACAATTCATGATATTTTCTCGTTTACTATATGAAAACATTTTTGATCCGTATTTAGAAGTTTTCTCCTGACCCTTCGAATATGTACCACACAAGTGATCTCACCCTTTGTCCCATCTCCCCCCCCCGTCTCCCTCCCTTTCCCTCCCTCTCCCCTTTCCCCGTCTTCCTGTGCAATAAATGGGTTGTAGCCTTCACTTGAAAGATAAAGGATTTGCCTCATATTAGGGGTATATACATTGGATACTTTTTCTTCCATTCTAGAGATACTTTGCTAAGGAGAACATGTTCCAGCTCCATCCATGTAAATATGAAAGAGGAAAAGTCACCATCTTTCTTTAAGGCTGCA
>CAUYON010199866.1:0-13930 GCA_963573935.1 Arctocebus calabarensis
CTGTAGTCCCAGCTACTTGGGAGGCAGAGGCAGGAGACTCGCTTGAGCCCAGGAATTGGAGGTTGCTGTGAGCTGTGATGCCACGGCACTCTATCCAGGGTGACAGCTTGAGGCTCTGTCTCAAAAAAAAAAAAAAAAAAAGCCAAGCACCGAGCTGGGCATAGTGGGTCACACCTGTAATTCCAGTGACTTTGAAGGCTGAGGCAGGGGGATGCTTAAGCCTAGGATTCAAAGCTGCAGTGAGCTAGGACTGTACCACTGCACTTTACAGGTGGCAGAGCAAGACTCCAAAAACCAAGCACCGCACATTGCACTGAGGTTCTTTACCTTGGATCCACGGATGGCCTTTGTGGAGCCTGTGACTCTTCTGATGCTATTTGCAAAATCATTCACAGTTCCCTGTGAGGGGGCCCTCAGATTGCCCCAAGTTGCAGTGGAGGTACAGCTGTGCAGTAGCACCTTTCCCTCTGACCTCCCGTGACCTTTCAGCACAGTGCCATCTGAGCTGTGCTGACTGCTGGGGTGCCCGGCAGCCACCTCTGAGCCCCAAACGCTCCCCTGTAAGTCCCTCTGTGGGCAGAAACACACAGATACCTCAGTTTCTACTCTCGGAATAATTTGCTGTCACGATTCACAACGTTTTACTTCTTATTGGCCATCCAAATCAGTGAGTATGTAAGATACTGCAGCAAAATCACTCCAGTTGTGTCTGGGCTGGACAGAGGATTCACACGGGCTGCCCTCTTCGCTGACCTGACGCTTGTGCAGGCATGCAGTGTATTATCACGTTGTCTTCCCCATTTTATTAAGTGAAACTGTCTGCAAAGGAAGTGGAAAAGCCCATGACATACATCAGGTTTGGAAACCTAGGAAATGTGTTGGGGAAAAAAAAAAAGCTAGAAGCGATAAAGTGTACTGAGAAAGATAAACACATTAAAGATAGAATCCTGGAGCCGGGCACAGGGGTGCACACCATAGTCCCAACCAGCAAAGGGCTGAGGCAGGAGGATCACTTGAGTGCAGGAACTTAAGACCAGCCTGAGCAAGAGCCAGACTCCAACTGTAAAAAGTAGAAAAAACTAGCCAGGCATTGCAGTCCCAGCTACTCAGGAGGTTAAGGCAAGAAGATTGCTTCAGACTAGGAGTTTTAGATTGCTGAGAGCTAGGCTGACATCATGGCACTCTAGCGTAAAAAGAAAAAAAGGTAAAATCTTGGCCAAGCGTAAGTATCCCCCCTTTCGCGTGTACAATTGTTGCATTGGGAGACAAAAGAAAATTTGTGGAAATTTGTTGGTTCCAGAAAGTTTCATGGTGTTCTTGAGCACCCCATACTAAAACTAGTGAATTTCTCATGCTGAGGCTGCCTGGTCATATCCGTGACCCACTCGGACTAGGCTGATACTGCAGTCCTGACATCTGGAGGGCTGAAGAAGTGACAGAGACAAGATTTGGTGAAGAATTTTAGTTTTAAACAAGTCTGGAAGAGTCAAGAGATGAAGAACCACTTAAACCTGATGTTTTGAAGAGTATGGGTAAAGGAATTTCTGCTCTATGTGAGACGGCACCATCTCCCCAGAGAACTAGAGAAAACTCCTGAAGGTGGTTTTATCCCAAGAGAAATTTCTAATGTTGATGAACCTATTTTTTTTTTTTTTTTTTAAACAAATGCTAGCTTGCACGTTTCAGAAGAAAAAAGTGCCAGGACATAAATCCTCCAAGGACAAAGTAATACTACTTTTGGCTGGAAACCGTGAGGGCAAAGTTAAACCAAAGCCCTTGCTGGTATATCATTCCCAAACCCCAAGAGCCCCTGGGTAATGCTGCAGCATACACACCTACTATATGGTGTTGAACCATACATGCAAAGAAAAATCTTTCGTATCGGCTTCCTTGACTAAAGATGATGCTTCTGGACATTATCCTAGAGCTTTCAGTTACAAATAATATTTGTGTAGTGGTCTTTTGGCTTTTCAATACTACATCATTACTACAACATGTACATCAAGGAATCACCACAACCTTCAAGGTGTATTAGTTGATAATAAAGCAAAAAATCTTTGGATTTGCAGGACGGTGCCTGTGGCTCAGTGGGTAGGGTGCTGGCCCCACATACTGAGGGTGGCAGGTTCAAACCCAGCTCTGGCCAAACTGCAACAACAAAAATAGCCAGGCGTTGTGGCGGGCACCTGTGGTTCCAGCTACATGGGAGGCTGAGGCAAGAGAATCGCCTAAGCCCAGGAGTTGGAGGTTGCTGTGAGCTGTGATGCCACAGCATTCTACCGAGGGCAACAAAGTGAGACTCTGTTTCTAAAGAAAAAAAAAATCTTTGGCTTTGCTAAGGAGCCTGGAGTAAGCAGCATGGGCAGTAATACGTTGAAGAACTATTAGCATCGCTAACAAAGAGCCAAAGACTTACCACTAGGAAATTCTTCTTCCAGCTGATGGTCACTACTGGTCTAAGGCAGGGAGGAAGAGGAGCTCTATTATTTGAGTCTTTAAAATCCAGACCATGTGGACATCAGTTAGTTTTAAAAGAGGAGGATTAAAACGTAACTACAAACAGGAACAATTTTTTTTTAAAGAGATAGAATCTCACTCTGTTGCTCAGGCTGGAGTTCAGTGGTCTGATCCTAGTGCACTGCAGCCTCCAACTCCTGGGCTCAAGTGATCCTCCTGCCTCGGCCTCTGAATAGTAGCTGGGACCATAGGTGTGCATCACCATGACTGCTAATTTAAAAATTCTTTTTAGAGCTGGGGTCTTGCTATATTGCCCAGGATAGTCTTGAACTCCTTCTGCTTACAGTGAGCCACGGTGCCTGGCCACGCAGAATCTTATGTCATCAGGAGTTCTAAGACCACAGGTCAAGGGAATGTAAACTATTTTAGTTTTTACCCTATAGCTTCCAAAGATGGCTCTCAGCCATTTACTTTTTGGAGTCTTGAATGTTATGAAAGGATTGTGCACAGTCTCTGGAATCTGGACACTAGATGAATCCCACATGTTTCCCTCCGGCCTTCACTGGCTCACTGTGGCTTTCTCCCCCTTAATGCCCCCATGAACAAGCAACTACCTCCTCTGTTCACCTTGCCTCTCTAGCCACCAAACGGCCCTCAGGCAATTCTTGGTCCCTTGCCAATTACAAAAAGGCTTTATTGGCTCCGTGCTTATAGCTCAGCAACTAGGGCGCTAGCCACATACACTGGGGCTGGTGGGTTTGAATTCAACCTGGGACACTACAAGAAAATAGTTGTGACGGGCGCCTGTAGTCCCAGCTACTCGGGAGGCTGAGGCAAGAGAAACACTTAAGCACAAGAATTTGAGGTGGTTGTGAGCTGTGATGCCATGGCACTCACAAAAAAATAAAAAAAAAAAAAAGGCTTTATTATATTTTCCTAAATGTTACCGGCTTTCATTATGTCTCCAAACATTTCATCACTTATTTTTATCTCATAACAAGTTCACTGAAACAAGACAGAACTTTTTTTTTTAAGACAGAGGCTCACTATGTCACCCTTGGGAGAGTGCTGTGGTGTCAAAGCTCACAGCAACCTCAAACTCTTGGGCTTAAGTGATTCTCTTGCCTCAGCTTCCTGAGTAGCTGAGACTACAGGCACCCACAACAATGCCTGACTATTTTTTGGTTATAGTTGTCATTGTTGTTTGTCAGGCCCAGGTTGGATTTGAACCTGCCAGCTCCAGTGTATGTGGCTGGCGCCCTAGCTGCTGAGCTACAGGCACCGAGACACAAGACAGAATTTTTTTTTTTTTTGAGACAGAGCCTCAAGCTATCACCCTGAATAGAGTGCCGTGGCATCACAGCTCACAGCAACCTCCAATTCCTGGGATCCTGCCTCCACCTCCCAAGTAGCTGAGACTACAGGCGCTGGACACAACGCCCGACCTTTTTTTTTTTTTGGTTGCAGCCGTCATTGTTGTTTGGCGGGCCTGGGCTAGATTTGAACCCACCAGCTCAGGTGTATGTGGCTGGCGCCTCAGCCCGTTGAGCCACAGGCGCCGAGCCCACAAGGCAGAATTTTTATCTAATATTGTACAACATTTTTGTGTTCTGTACACAAAGATGCCCACCAATGAGTTCACTGAGAATTTTACATAAATAGGTAATTAGTGTTTTAAAGGCTTTCGGTGATACAGAAATCCTTGGCAGGTATTAAAGAGATTTTTATTATTTTATTTATTTTTGAGACAGAGTCTCAAGCTGTAGCCCTGGGTAGGGTGCTGTGGCATTACAGCTCACAGCAACTCAAACTCTTGAGTTTACATGATTCTCTTGCCTCAGCCTCCTAAGTAGCTGGGACTACAGGGACCTACCACAACATCTGGCTATTTGTTGTTGTTGTTGAGTTTTTGCAGTTGTCATTATTGTTTTAGCTGGCCCAGGCCAGGTTTGAATGCGCCAGCCTTGGTGTTTGTGGCTGTTGTCCTACCCACTGAGCTATGGGCGCTGCCCAGGAGATCTTTAAAAATTGACAGATGAGGCTTGGCGCCTGTGGTTCAAGGGGCTAAGGCGCCAGCCACGTACACCTGAGCTGGCAGGTTTGAATCCAGCCTGGGCCCGCCAAACGACAATGACAGCTGCAACCAAAAAATAGCCAGGTGTTGTGGCGGGTGCCTGTAGTCCCAGCTACTTGGGAGGCCGAGGCAGGAGACTCGCTTGAGCCCAGGAGTTGGAGGTTGCTGTGAGCTGTGAAGCCACAGCATTCTACTCAGGGCGACAGCTTGAGGCTCTGTTTCGGGGAAAAAAAAAAAAATTGACAAATGAAATCATAAATATTTATTGTATCCAACAAGCTGTTTTGATATATGTATACATTGTAAAATGATTAACTCTAACTCTGGGTTTTCGGGAGCCAACTGTGACCACAGTTTGAAGAGGTCTGCAGGGATTTTTAAACGTTTGAGTTATTGCTGAATTTGTTGGATAAGCTAAAACAAATTGCTATTTTTTCATTCAAAATAATGTAACATAGGATCCTACAATCCCCAAATCTGCCAGCCCTCTTTCAGGAACAGATTAGACATGGGTAACAATGAAGCTGGTGTAGAAAAGTACTTTATAAACTGTACTGTATAAATGTAAATTATTACCATTAAGATCAGAGAATACATTTCCTCGTTGCTGGAAGAGTCCTCTGGGGACTTATCCAGTCCAGTTGCCCATTGATTGGATGAGGCCAGAGGCATGAAGTGCAGGGTCACTCAGAGACAGTGACCAACTCAAGGACATCGAGCACAGGGCTCTTTTTCCTCCCTTACATAACTTTATCTTTTGAAACGCTGACAATTTTCTAGTGCTGGGAGCACCAGGTCTTTTAAAACTTAAATTAATGTGTGACCACAGTGAAAGGACTTTCTACTCAGCCCTGGACACGGTATATTTATTGTAGGAGACTCAATAGTTGCTGGTGAAATTAGAACTCTGAGGTTGGACTTTTAAAGTTCATCTTGATCACTCCTCTCTCGTGAAGAAACCCATCGACTTAAAATCACCTCCTGCAAACAATCAAAACAAAAAGTGACTGAATTTACAAAACAGCAACATGAGAACATTTTAAGCACTTGATGTCACAGCTACAAATCACAAGAGCTGCCTGTACCACAACACCGTTCACACCTTTGTAACTGAAACACGTGGAGAAGATGGCAACCTCCGGCCTTCTGATTTCAAGATCCTTCTTTTTTAAGTACCAAAAAAGGCAAGAAAAGGAAGCTTCATCTTTATCTGCTGCACCCCTCTTAACGAAAGGATCTGTTATGTAAAATTTGGATTCAGTCAAAAGGCTGCAATTAAGGACCAGGAAGGCCACAAGTTTCCTTAAGAGTGCAGGTTCCCCACCCCTGAAACCTTACATGCTAATAGTATCAACCCTAATCACGCCAAGATTTTAAAAGCTAAACTTGCCTCAGCTGTGGTATTCTACTAGCACAGTTCAGGAGTACGCATGCTGGTATGAAAGCTAGTATCCAACACTGGAGCTAGGTCTATGACGGTGTTGCTACATCTGGGTCAGCCACTGAGAAGGGAGAAACGGGTTTTCATCAGCATTTTATGAAACACTAATCTGGTGGAGATGAACAGGACCAAGTGAACGGACCAGCTGGTGGGTAGTGGGTGGTGTGAATGAGGAGGACGGGCAGGAGGCACCAGAGAGAAGGCAAGTAAGGACTCACTGGAAGGGAGGAGGCGCCCAGGACAAGGCCAAGGCTCTCCGTGAGGGGTGCAGGAATGTGAAGCCTGGGTGCTGGACAATGAACTTGGCAGTCCTGGCAGAGCAAAATCAGCCAAGACAGCAGAGGCGGCTCCATTCCGCACTGAAGCCCAGAAGCCAGACAAACAGCATGGGACGGAGCAAGTCCATAGGGTCACCTCTGGTTTCTGGGAATGAGACCTGGGGGAGGTTCTGGCCCGAAAAGAGGTGACAGGCTGTCTGTGGGAGCAGTTGCAACTGAGTGATGGGGACACAGTCTCCGTGGGAGCAGTTTCAACTGAGTGATGGGGAATAGTGTCCGATGGGCGCAGTGGGGAAAAGCTGAGAGACAGGCTAAAGAGCCTAAGAAGGCTTTTCGTTGGCTGGGCGTGGTGGCTCCCGCCTGTAATCCCATGGGTTTGAGACCAGCCAGAGCAAGAGGAAGACCCCGTCTCTAAAAACAGCTGGGGGTTGTGGTGGGTGCCTATAATCCCAGCTACTTGGGAGGCTGAGTTAAGAGAATAGCTTAAGCCCAGGAGTTTTAGGTTGTTGTGAGCAGTGACGCCACCTCACTCTATCAAGAGTGACAAAGTAAGAGTCTGTCTCAAAGAAAAAAAACAAAAAACAAAAATGTCTTTCTGTTACCAAGGAAAGACTGTCTACATTTATTTTCTTGAGACCCCATGTTCCAGAAGCTATAAGGTGATGTACATAATCTTTGGGATGATGTGAATTTGTCTGTGTTTACCTACCTGAACTTTAATTCTTTTCATGCATTCTGGTGACTCCATTTCTTTGTTAGTCATGGTAGCAGGTTTAATCAAATAGCACAACATAAGTTCCTATTGAGAAATAAAAAACCATTTCTGAATCCTAGATAAACAACTGTACAAATTTGGGTACATCAGCAGGAGACGCAGGCAGCCTCCATTCCCTCCCACTGAGTGCTCCTGGACACCCACTGAGGGCTCCAGTTTCCTCCTGGGAACATTTACCTGGGGCTCATGTTCTTGACTAAGGATTTCCCATTTAGTAATCACTGCCATGGGAAGAGAATGTAAATAAAGCAGATATAGGGTTCATAAACACAGACTTTTAAACACTAAATACAGTAAGTTCTCATTTAAAGTTATCAATAGGTTCCTTTTTTTTTTTTTTGAGACAGAGTCTTACTATGTTGCCCTCAGTAGAGTGCTGTGGCATCACAGCTCACAGCAACCTCAAACTCTTGGGCTTAAGAGATTCTCTTGCCTCAGCCTCCCAAGTAGTTGGGACTACAGGCGCCCACCACAATGCCTGGCTATTTTTTATTCCAGTTGTCATTGTTGTTTAGCTGGCCTGGGCTGGGTTCGAACCCGCTATCCTCGGTGTATATGGCTGGCACCGTAACCACTGTGCTACAGGCGCCAAGCCATCAATAGGTTCTCAGAAACTAACTTTTAAGCAAATGATATACAGCAATTCTTCAAATAACTTCTTCCCCTTCAATGTCGTTTCCTTGATGAGGAAAAAAACCAAACTGGCTTTGTTATACATGTGTTGCTTAAAAATCATAGTTCCCAAGAATCTATTGACAATGTGAAGTGAAGACTTAATATACGCTTCAAGTCTCATAAAATGGGCATTAAGCAACCAGGGTAGGCATATGGAAACAGTACAGGTTCTCTATTTTCCTTTTGAGACAGAGTCTCACTCTGCTGCTCAGTCTACAGTGCCATGGCATCAGCCTAGCTCAAGCTCCTGGGTTCAAGCGATCCTCCTGCCTCAGCCTCCCAAGTACCTGGGATTACAGGCACCAGCTACCACACCTGGCTGATTTTTAAATTTTTTATAGAGTCAGAGTCTTGCTTTGCTGCTCAGGTTGGTCTTAAACTCCTGGCCTCATTCCTTTGGTCTTAAGCAAGCCCTCAACAGGACACAGAGGAACACAAGCTGGGAAACCAGATGGCTGAGGGTCTGAATCCCAGATCTTGGATTTCTAAACCTTTGATTTCTCCTCCTGGCCAGATACAGTGGCTCACATCTATAATCCTAGTACTCTGGGAAGCCAAGGCAGGAGTTTGAGCCCAGCCTGAGTAAGAGTGAGACCTTGTCCCCATCTCTACGAAAAAAAAAATTAGTTTGGTATGGTGGTACATGCCCTTAGTCCCAGCCACTGGAGATTCTGAAGGAGGAGGTTCACTTGAACCCAGGAGTTGGAGGTTGCAGTGAGCTACGATGATGCCACTGAACTCTAGCCAGGGCAACAGAGTGAGACTGTCTGAAAACAAAACAAGATCCTCATCCTCAGTATGGGGGTGATAGTGTGTTGAGAAAAAAAGTATTTAGCAATGACATTAAGCCCCTTCCTCTCTCTTTAAGAGAGCTGCCAACTCTCAAATGCATCAGCAATGTTTTGACTCCTTTGTGAACGTGTGAGTGAGTGAATGTCAAACTGCAACAGAAAAAGGCCCACCCAGGACCCACAGTCCTGGAAAGCCAGGCAACGCCTATCCTGATCAGATCACCAAGAGAACCTCGAAAGCCCAGTCATGGGTGCTTAGCATCAGTCGGCAGGAGGGGAGAAACACTGAAACATAAAGCAAGAGAGGACAACTTATAGCCCTTACTGGGCTAGAATCGTCTAGAACTTAACTGTTAGAAATGCTATGGGCTCGGCTCCTGTGGTTCAACTAAGGTGCCAGCTAGCGGGTTCAAATCCAGCCCAGCCTGCCAAACAACAATGACGGCTGCAACCAAAAAATGGCTGGGCGTTGTGGCAGGTGCCTGTAGTCCCAGCTACTTGGGAGGCGGGGGCAGGAGACTCGCTTGAGCCCAGGAGTTGGAGGTTGCTGTGAGCTGTGATGCCACAGCACTCTATCCAGGGTGACAGCTTGAGGCTCTGTCTCAAAAGAAAAAAAAAAAAAATGCTATGAAGTGTCTACAAATGACTCTTGATACCACCACATTTAAGGAGAAAAAAAGAAATTGAACCACGTGACACTTGAACGCCAAGGCTGACGTGTTTGTTACCTTAGACACGTTCGCTGAAACTCTGCTCAAGGCTGCCAGGGATTTCCAACTGAAAGGTCTGCGGAGACAGCCTTCAAAATGATCATCGACTAGCTCAATAATGACAGAATAACTGGAAAACACAGAAAAAAATATTTACATATTTATAAAATGAAAAGCATGAAATCAATCTGTTTAAAAAGATCATTGTTTGTCCTACCAAAGCACAGGGAATAAAATTTACATCAACTGATCTAAATTCCCCTATACTGCTACTGAGATAATATTAATGCAAAATTCACATTTTTAAGTTATAAATTTTCAGCCTGATTTCAACACTTGTTTAATGAAAAGAGAAATATTTTTCCCAATATGAAAGTTGTAAATTGACTTAACTGTTTAGACACTATTATCCATTGAAATTAAGATGAACAATTACTACATAGATTAACTCAATGTTTAACAGTAAGACATGTATTATCATAACCTGTATCTTGTGTAACAATGTTAGTAGACAAGGCATAGCCGTATAGCATCTAACCCTGTCAGGCCAGGAGGAATATGACTTTTGTTTCTATAGCACCAAAAAAATTTAATAGAAAGCCAAAGATTTCCTCGTGTCCCTTTAAGCCACTGATTTAAAAATCACGCCAAACCTTGCATGGTAAAATGGAGGGCCTTTCCGATACAGCACTGTAAAGAAGAAAAAAAAAATGAAAATGAAAATGTATAAGCACTCAAAATCGACAGCTCACTGCATTATTTAATTTTGCTTCTTCTCCAAAGGGAGGTAAACATTCAATTATCTGTATGATGACAATCTGTACCATGCCTGTAGTCTATTTTTAAAATCCAATTTATTTTCTTCCCCTGAAACAAAATCCAATTAGCAAAGCAAATTTGTCACTATCATCTTCGTCCCAACCTACAAATAAATCCCAAAGTCAAGTATAAGTGATTCTTGTCTCTTGTCTCACACTCTTCAGGGTAAGCGTGTGAATTACACCAAGAGTAAAGTTCATATTACATGGACCAACATTTTGTTACTACTCACTTCAAACCAATATAATTCGAAGCATCCAGGTGGCTACTCTGGCCAGGTACTGTGCTAGGTGTCAATGCTAGAGATGACGGAGACTCAAGACTTTCAAGAGAGACTAAAAGTCAAGTGGGTAAAACAAAAAGTCATGTAACCACACGTGCCACTCAGGTATCAGTCTGCTCTGCTACTGGGGACCTGAAAGAAGTGAGTCAATTTAGTCTGTGGAATCTGGAAGAGCAGCTCCATAAAGGAGCCTGGGGATGGTGACTCTGGATCCCCACAGGGAGCCCTTCGGCAGTACATGATCTATGGCAAAGACTGGCCCCCAGTTTACTAAACTCACACTTCCTCCTCCAGGCATGTGGTCAGCCATAGCTCTCAATCTCCCCAGTAGCAGGCACGGCCGTGTGTCATGTGACACTACCAGGCAGGCCCTTAAAACCCTCCTGTGGGCTCGGCGCCTGTAGCTAAATGGGCTAAGGCGCCAGCCACGTACACCCGAGCTGGCGGGTTCAAATCCGGCCCGGCCCACCAAACAATGGCCGGGCGTTGTGGTGGGCACCTGTAGTCCCAGCTACTTGGGAGGCAGAGGCAGGAGACTGGCTTGAGCTCAGGAATTAAAGGTTGCTGTGAGCTGTGATGCCACGGCACTCTCTCGAGGGTGACAGCTTGAGGCTCTGTCTCAAAAAAAAAAAAAACCCTCCTGTACAAAGCCTGTGCTCATTCCTTTCTGAAGGTGACCTTGGAAGCCACGTGTTGAAGACTATGGGCCGCCAGAAGCCTGAGTTCCTGCAGCATTTTCTGGAGGTGATCTGCTGCCCCTCCAAGTCAGAAACACAGATTTAGTGTCTCACGTGAATAAAAAAAGAACTCTACCGTGGGGCCCAAGATTCAGGGTTTATGTGTAACTACAGCTGTGGGAATAACCATTAACTAACACATGATCACATCTGTAAGCTCTTGGCTGTCTGTGCTAAAACCAAAGCAGGAAAGTTCAAGGAAAAGTTTTGTTTTCCTTGAGGAACTGGTATCATTGTCCTCTCGGACATATTAATCCTGTAGCTAATCACATTTGCCTTTGGCTCAGGAAGCTCAGTGACAAATTTGTAGCATGATTTTAGTAACCGTATAGGACCCCAAGGACAACATAGTAACCCTTCACTTAGTCTTGTTTTGCTAGTTTATATTTTTCACAATCATGTTTCCTTATTTATTCTATCTCCCATTTAAACTGTATTTTTCTTTCTTTCTTTCTTTTTGAGACAGAGTTTCACTATGTCACCCTTGGTAGAGTGCTGTGGCGTCACAGCTCACAGCAACCTCCAACTCTTGGGCTTAAGCAATTCTCTTGCCTCAGCTTCCCAGGTGGCCACCACAATGCCTGGCTATTTTTTGTTATTGTTGTTGTAGTTGACATTGTTGTTTGGCAGGCCCCGAGCCAGGTTCGAACCCACCAGCCCTAGTGCATACGGCCACTGCCCTAACCATTGAACTACAGGCGCTGAGCCTTAAATTGTGTATTTGGCAAGTCAGCTCAAATTCATTGTGGCACGAATTTAAGAAAATATCTAAAAATAATTTTCAACTTTTTTTTGGCGACAGTCTCACTCCGTTGCCCAGGCTAGAGTGTCATGGTGTCAGCCTAGCTCACAGCAACCTCAAACTCCTGGGTTCAAGAGATCCTTCTGCCTCAGCCTCCCCAGTAGCTGGGTCTACAGGTGCCTTTAACCACACCCAGCTAGTTTTCTATTTTTAGTAGAAATAGGGTCTTGCTCTTACTCAGGCCTGTTGTGAACTCCCGGCCTCAAGCAATCCCACCCTCAGCCTCTCAGAGTCCTAGGATTACAGACATAAGCCACCACCCCCGATCCAATTCTCAATTTTCTAAGATGTGGTATAGAGGAAGGAAACCACATACAGGAATGAAGTGAGCTCAAGAGTTTTGTATCCTGCCCACTCTGTCTTGCCAAGTTGTGTGTCTTTATGAAGTTATTAACTTCACTGAGCCTCAGCCTCCAGAATTCTAAAATGAAGGCATTAGGGGAAATTAAGATTTTTTTCTAGCCCTCAAATGTCATTACCTGTGATCAAATACACATCTTTAATCCAATAGGCATCTAAAGCATTAGATAGCTGGGAAGTAGCTCACGTCCACAAGTCAAGTAATTTCTATGACATTGGCATAGTTTAAAAGTTAAAACATGGGCTGGGTGCCATGGTACACACCTGTAATCCTAGCATTCTGGGAGGCTGAGGCAGGTGGATCGCTTGAACTCAACAGTTCAAGACCAGCCTAAACAAAATTGAGATGCCATCTCTACTAAAAATAGACAAAGTGAGGCAAGAGGATCCCTTGAGCATGGTACTCTACCCAGGCGACAACCTGAGACTCTATCTCAAAATAAATAAATAAATAAATAAAGTTAAAACATGAACACGGGGCAGCGCCTGTAGCACAGGAGTTGTTAGGGCACTGACAATATCCACCGAGACTAGTGGGTTCAAACCTGGCCTGGGCCAGCTAAACAACAATGACAACTGCAACAAAAAAATAGCTGTGGGCATCGTGGCGGGTGCCTGTCGTCCCAGCTACTTAGGAGGCTAAGGCAAGAGAATCGCTTAAGCCCAAGAGTTCAAGGTTGCTGTGAGTCTTGACACCATAGTATTCTATGTAGGACGACATCTTGAGACTGTCTCAAACAAACAAACAAACATGAACATGGGCCTTAGACAGGCCCAACTTCAAGTCTCAATAGTGCCAGTGGTGCCACCAAGTCTCTGCACATCAATCTCCTTAGGGAAATGCAGGTTACGCACCTAATGAAGGCAGAAGTATTAGCACAGTGCCTGGCGTATGGCAAACACTCAAAAAGTGACCTACAATAATGGCGATCACAGGCTCGGCGCCTGTGGCTCAGCGGGCTAAGGCACCAGCCACGTACACCTGAGCTGGCAGGTTCGAATCCAGCCTGGGCCCGCCAAACAACGACGGCTGCAACCAAAAAAAGAAAAAAAAAAATGGCGATAACAGTTGTGCATTAATGGCAGATACATCCTGAGAAATGCTGTCATTAGGTGAGTTTGTCATGGTGCAAATGTGGTGAAGTATGCTTAGAAACCTAGCTGCCCCTACTATGTACCTAGGCTGTATGACATAGCCTCTCGCTCCTGGCCACAAATCTGTACAGTGTGTTACTGTGCTGAATACTGTAGGCAACTGAAACATAATCCTAAGTATTTGTGTGTCTAAACATATTTTAATATGAAAAAGGCACAGCGAGCATATGCTATGAAAGGTGAAAAATGAAGTCCTGCATAGTAACACATACACCTAAAGTACCAGCTACTTGGGAGGCTGAGGTTGGAGGATTGCTTGAGCCCAGGAGGTCCAGGTGGGCCTGAGAAACACAGTAAGATTACAACTCTTAAAAAAAAAAAATAGGGGCTCAGTACCTGTGGCTCAACAGGCTAAGGCGTCAGCCACATATACCTGAGCTGGTGGGTTTGAATCCAGCCTGGGCCCGCCAAACAACAATGACGGCTGCAACCAAAAAATGGCCGGGCGTTGTGGCAGGTGCCTATAGTCCCAGCTACTTGGGAGGCGGAGGCAGGAGACTCGCTTGAGCCCAGGAATTGGAGGTTGCTGTGAGCTATGATGCTACGGCACTCTCTCCAGGGTGACAGCTTGAG
>CAUYON010199870.1:0-22254 GCA_963573935.1 Arctocebus calabarensis
TGATTTCTTCAAGTGTTTTCCCTGCACTTTCTTCTAGTATTTTTATAGTTTCATGTCTTAAGTTTAAATCTTTAATCCAGTGAGAGTCTATCTTAGTTAGTGGTGAAAGGTGTGGTCCAGTCTCAGTCTTCTATATTTAAGGAAATATTATTTCCAGTGTAGACAAAGAAGCTACATACAGAGAAGTTAAATAATTTTCCCATAGCTGTATAGCTGGTAAAATGTAGAACTAAAATTAAAACATATGTCTACTTGTAGCTAAAACCTTGTTCTTATTATACCAGAAGCAATGAACTGAGTTTGGCTTCAATTTTATCTTAAGAATAATCAAATGAATGAAAGGCCAAACATTAATTAAGGAAAACGATTGGTTTTGCTATTGTTGTTGTTTTGGAGATGTGATGAAAACATAACCAAGAAAAATACTTTAAACCACAATTCCTCCTGAAATTTCATCATAAAAATCACAGGCTGGGCATGGTGGCTCATGCCTGTAATACCAGCACTTCAAGAGGCCGAGGCAGGTGGATCATGTGAGGTCAGGAGTTCAAGACCAGCCTTAGCAAGAGTGAGATCCCGTTTCTATTAAAAAAAATAGAGAACTTAGCGAGGGTTTGTGGTGCATGCCGGTAGTCCCAGCTACTCAGAAGGTTGAGGCAAGAAGATCAATGGAACGGAGAAGTTTGAAGTTGTTGTGAGCTATGACATCATGGTAGTCTACCTGAGGCAACAGAGTGAGGCTCTGTCTCAAAACAGACAAACAAACAAAAAAAACCCATTAAACTATCTTCTTTGTTTTAGCTGGAATGAATAGGTAGATACTACAAAAGACAAACTGTGAAATCCCCATGGGTTTACATAATATAGTTTTATTTTTCCCTCACAATATGAATCCAGTCATTCCCCTCTAAACCAGGATTCAATTTCGAATTTTAGCTACATGATCTAGAACCCAAGCTTTCAGAGTCCCCACAGAGAGATCAAAGAAATGGAGATTCGTAGGATGGTTTTAAGCACCAGAACTGAAAATGGTTTATATTGCTTTTATTCACATTCCATTGGCAAGAGCCTGATCAAACATCCCAATCCAACTGCAGAGGAGGCTGGTACCTGTATAGGAACAGATGGACATTTGTTTGGAGAGTACTTGGAATCTCTGCCACATTTCAGTAAGAATTTGTTTTAAAGATGCCTTCTACTTGCCAGGTCCCTAATACACATTCCTAAGTGAAATTAAACATGGTAATGCAATCAGAAAAATGCATGCCAATATTGTGTGTCTCAGTTAAAAGAAGAAAATGTTTTATCAAATGTTTTAAGGGAGAAGTTGAAGCTATGTGAATAGATATTTCCAAATCAGATAACTGCTTTGGGGAGCTTGCTCAAAAGCAGAAGCAACTTTCTCAGGAAGAGAATGTAATACAAGTTTGATTTGCTTTCTCTTTCACTATTTAGATTTTCACCTTTGAGAAAAGCAAATATGAATTAATGATGTGTTCTTATAAGTCATTAGGCTCAAACTAATATATTTTTGTACCATGAGCGCACTTGTATGATGGCTTTGTCAAAATTCAAGGACATTTAAGGTGACTATACTACTTTGAAAAATTAAAAAAGTTAACAAGAGGCTGGGTCTGGTGGTTCACACCTATAATCATAACACTTTGGAGGCAAATACTGGCGAATGACTTGAGCTCAGGAATGTGAGACCATCCAGAGCAAGAGAAAGACCCTGTCTCTACAAAAAATGGAAAAACTAGCTGGGTGTGGTAGAATACTTGAGTCCAAGAGTTACAGGTTTCTGTGAGCTGTGATACCATAGCACTCTCGCAAGGGGAAAGAGAAAGAGAGAGAGAGAGAGAGAAAAGAAAAAGAGAGGAGGAAAGAAAGAAAGAAAAGAAAGAACAGTGAGGCATGGTGGCACTTGTCTCAGCTGCTTACTTGGTAGTCTGACGCTGGAGAATTGCTTGAACTCAGGGGTAGTTTGCAGTGAGCTATGATGACCCCTATGTACTCTAGCCTAGGTGACAGAGCAAGACCCAGTCTCCAAAAAAAAAAAGCTTATAAGAACACAATACCTACAGACTAAATACCAATGGGTTTCACAATGCTATATAGGTGGATAAAATAGAGGTTTAATAGAAGATTCTCATTACCAATGACAACCTTTAAAAATTTCTTTGCCAACTAAGCCATTTCCAGATTGGATTTCTATTAAGAGTAGTGTAGAGGGGTGGCGCCTGTGGCTCTGACAAGTAGGGCACCAGCCCCATATGCCAGAGGTGGAGGGTTCAAACCCAGCCCTGGCCCAAAAAAAAAAAAAAAAAAAAAGAGTAGCATAGGGGTTGAGGACTCAATATATTTGATTTCATTTTTTTGATGTACTCTCCATGTTTTCTGTATTATATATAAAAAGGGATCCAGCCTATAAGTTGGCAACCATGAATAACTTAATGAATAATGTCACTAAATAACAGCTAGTATCAAAACATTCTGAAAATATTATGACATTAATTTTCTTTTCAGCAATTTGACTTTTGGGTTGATTTTGTGCAATGTATTTTCTAGATAAATATATGTTGTAGTGATTTCAGTGTTATGATTGGTGGCTTGAATGTCATACTTGGTTGAGAGCACAGGTAAAATATCTACAAATGATTGAAAAATGACATGATAGGGATAGTTGGAAAAATTGGCAAATAAAGAGAAAGTTTTATTCTGTCTTTCTCATATATAGAACACCATTAACCAACTAGTACCTGAGAAGTGTCTCTTTATAAACATATCACAGGAACAACATTAAAAAGAAAAGTCAAAATTAGAATATTATGGTTTTGCAATCCCCGAGGAATTAATAATCCTCAATACTTAAGCTTTTAACATCACAAAATAATAGAAAGGTGGACATTATGCGCTTTGCACATAAGAGCATAAAGAGACTGAGGAAAGAGGTAGAGCTCTAGTCTGTTCCATTTTGTGCATCCAGGTTCCAACCTGCCAATACACAGACAACAGAATTGCACCATGAGAATGCAGGCAGAAAAATCCAGACAAGGAAAAACACTCCTAGAAAAGAAAATGATGGAGGGAAACTATCAATTTAGAAGACAGAAAAGACGAAATTTATAATAGGCAAAATGAAAGGATATATCGCCTACATTTACTTCCATAAATACATAATTTTTTAAATAAAAGAAAACAATGAGAGATTACAATAGACGTCACAACAACCTTATTTTGGAAGGAGGAGATGTGATGGGGATGTGGTCCAGGAAGCATCTCCCAGGATGGGTAGCAGAGTTCTATCTAGTTTTAGCTGCAGTTACAAGTTTGGAAGTCTTTAGTTTATTAAGCCATTCATATTTTTTTGTAGACTTCTTTATTTTAACAGTAAAGGGATTTTAAAGTGCATTTAAGGAATGTTCAATTTAAAGAATATCTAAAACCCTCTGAAACATTCAGCAAAGGTGCATGTGAGTGACATTTAAACTTATACAAGGCAAACCTAATTGTAAAACTTGTGTGCTTTCTTAACTACTTTTGCTACAGACAATTTTCTTTTCCACCTATTCCTATCAAAGAAACTGGTTGATTACTTTCTTTTTTCATCTAAGAGACATGTTGATTTTACTAGAAGGCTAAACAATAACATTTTGCTTCTCCCAGATTGTGGCTTCTCTGAGATTCTAAATTTCAGACCTGTTATTTTTGACAGTTTTTTGTGCCTGTCTTACTCTTTCCTCCTGATAGTTTAAATGTCCTTTGGGATTACTCTTTTTGAATCAGAACTTCGTAAGTATTGTATTACATATTATAGAATGAGATGAGGTTTTGAGACAGTAGCCTTATTCTTGTAAGAGAAGCGCACACTGAAAATTAAAGGAAACTAGAAAATAAAGGGACAATTTCTAACATGTACTGAAATTGACATAAACCCATCTGGAGAAGTTATTTGCTTAGCCTACTTGGTAAACTTACTTTATAGGTGGGAATTTCAGCAAAATTGAGCATTTGTAAATATGTTATAGAGTCCTTATTACATAGGCCCTTTCTGAATTAAACTCCAGAATGAGAATTCATAAGTATAAATAAGCTTCTATCAAGGAATGTAGAAATGAATTGAAACCTCCTCTGTGATGAATGTAAATAAGGTAGGAGGGTGCTAAGGACAGATGTGTTTATCAATGCAAAGATCTTATTGCATAACAGGCCTTGGGCTCAATAATCAGCTTTAAGTAAGAAAAACTCTGTAATTATAAAATTAATGAACTTTTTAAAAAGCTGTAAATAAAGTGTGTGGGGATATATAAAATCCTTATCTTATTCATGAACACAGAGAGTTGGTATCTTCACAGCTGAAGAAATGGTGATTTTTTTGGCTTACGTAGCCAATTGCACTTACTCTGCAGTTTCCTTAATGTCTTATCAACATATTAGTAAGGGGCCAGGCCTACTTTAACTTAAGAAAATGAAAATTTTTAATAATACTTTGCTGATTTATAAGAACTTTATAATGTTTTCAGCTCAAACTTTCCTGAGGCAATACTCTATTCTGGCTATGAAGAGCCTTGGGGGGTTGTCTGAGAGATTCGTGGGTTGGTTTAGCCACAAAACAAACTAAGTATAGACTATTGTGTGTCCATTAGCCATGTTAAAAATGAAAGTATTTATTATGGCAGAGTAAGCCACAGTGTGTATCATCTTTAGATATATAATCAAGAATTGATTGCAATTCTCATTTCAAATAAAATGCACTGTGTGCTAATTATAGAGCAACATATATTTCTGAATATTTGTGAAATCTCTATCTTGATGTGATAGAAGTGGGTGATTATCACTTGAGGCTGTGCTACGAATGTTTCAGGGGTTGATTAAACCTATTCTCTGCTTCAGGTTCATTTTGGTACTGCTTTTGTGGGAACCACACAAATGAATTTCCAGCAGCCTATGGTGTTACCAAAATAGCAGTGACCTGGCACTTCCCAGTTTGTGAATCTTTATTCCTTTGCAGTGTTGGCCATGGTCATTTTGGTGAAGAAAGTATTTTTCCACTGCCACAGAATTAACTACTGCTTCTAAGTTATAAATTATTCAAAATAATAGACATTTCCCTATGTACCAGAATATTCATTTCTCCTCTTCTTCCACTTCCTGACATGGACAAAGCCTCAAAGCTACCATATCTTACTTGAATCCATTTTCTTTCTCCCAGATCAGAAAATGCTTTAGTTTTTATTTCTATATATTTACTATGTCCCTAAGAAGTTCTGCCAATATTAAGTTGTGTCAGGAACTCAGAAACTAAAGAGTTATGTGTGAAGGGCTTACTTTGTATTTAGGATGGCTTAGTTAGGCCACGTAGTCTCAGTCTGGGATAATGACATAAACACTTCAGAATGCCCTAAGCCAGGCCCTGGGAGAAATCTACTCTACCTCACTGGCCCCACTTCCTTCCATCAACAAAGTCCCAAAATTGTTCTGCCCTGCCTCCTTACCTTCCTTTCTCTCCATCCGTCTGTCTCTCCTTAGCCCAGACCCTCAGAGCACCTTAAATCCTCTCTTTATCTTTAGGCTTCTGTTCTTCTCATCCAATCTGTAGACCAGAGGTCTCCAAATTGAAGTGAAAGGTACTTCCAGGGACCAATACCCTGCCTGACATCTTCATAAATTCATATAGTTGTACTGTCTCCACTTAGTCTTCTTTGAATCTGTTCGATACATAACCAAATGTACTGAACAAATGATTGGGTGTCACCAGGGAAAGGAGATGGGGTAAAGTCATTGAAAGTTTGCTGGCTAATGAGTATTGGAACATTTAGATATTGAGCTGATTTAAAGTACATCGTCCAGAATTCTCTTTTTCACTGTATATGTTGTCATTTTGGTGAAAAAGACTTTGTATCAAGCAAGCTACCCTCATTTGCAGATTCTAGGATCCTTTTCCTGAAAAAGCTAATTTCCTGAGTCAAGCTAGCATGCAGCATTTTCCTATAAGTTAGATTATAAAGTAAGAATACTTATCGTACACCATCATAAAAATATAGCGTATATCTATTGTTCTATGTGGAAAATTCTGCATAGTAATTTTCATGCATAGTGAAGTTGGAAACCTGCTAAATTGGACTTAGAGTAGAAATGACAAGAATTCTATGGGTTGAATGCTTAAGAAAACCATGGCTCCCTCAAGATAGCTATCATATTTCTGAAGGTGAAGTGTAATGTGTAGTGAATGTGAAGTTGCCTGCATAATTAACTCCATTTCGTCTAACATTTTCAACCAATTACCTTAATAAAAGCTAAAGAATTTGGATTGTGTGTAATAAAAAAGAGACTGGAGTCATAACACAATTTAACTAATATTAAATGAAATTCCTGTATTTCAATGGGGATGAAATAGAATTGCTGTGACTCCGTGCCTACAGCCCCTAAAGCACATCTTCAGATAGAAAGAATCAGTTCTCTTGTCAACATAAAGGACCACTAATTGCTTCAGATATTTCTCAACTAAAGAGAGTAGGTACTAAATTATTAGATTTTTCCTGAACTTGAGCAAAATTTAGGCTGTTCAAAAACAAGAAAGAATGAAATTCCACACATTTCTAACAAATTTGCTTGGATTGTTCCTAGTAGTACATAGAAGGTTAAGAGTCTTATTAAAAGGATTATGTCAAAGATGGGGCCTCAAATGGGGAGAGTGATCTCAGAGTCATGCAAGTCACTGCCGTGGAGGCCACAGGAGACGGGTCCACAGCCTGGACTACAGTTGCCTTTGCCTTACCAATTATTTATATTCCATTATGAAACTTTTCTTGTAAAGATTCTGACATGATACATCATTTTATTTTTCCCTGCAATTTGAACCTGTCAGGCTGCCTCATAACTAATATCAACAGAGTGGTTAATGAGCTGTATGAGCCTAAAGGAAAACAGGCTCATATAGCTCTTATAGAAACAGCCTGAAGTTTCTATTTCTTCTGAATGAGAGTCATTGCACAGACACAGAATTACAGTCATTTTTTGGAATGTATTAATGTTACTTTTCATGCTTAACCAGAAACAATTTTTTGTTTTGTTTTGTTTTTGTTTTTTTAATACAGTGAATTTGACGACAGAAGGGGAAGAGAAGGTCAAATTGCAAATTTGGTTGAGCACATTAAAATTTCTAATCAAATCTGATCTCTGAGGATAAAAAACAACTTTACTTAGGACATTTATTTTCTGTGGTGCCTATTGTTGAACATTTTTATGGTAATTTAAGAAAAATTTTAAAATATACCACTGCCAAATATATAGTGAAACATGTTGCTAGTAGAGAGAAGAGTGTGAATGTGAGCTAAAATGTTGAGTATTTCAGATTCATAGAACCAATATCTCTACGCCAGCCAGCCACGTGAGGAAACTGCTAACTGTGTGGCCGGTAAGGGTGATTGGGAGTTCATCGCACACTTTCTCTACCTGAAAGACCTTTCCTTCTCTCTTCTGGGTTTCTCTTTCTCAGAGAATTTTTATTTTACAAAACTTTCCTAACTCCCCCAGGCATATTAGGGGCTGTTCTTTTGTTTAAATTGCAGCTCACATGGTGTCTCCCCGTGCTTTTGTGGTGCTCTTGGTTCTTCTTCTGTTCCAAAATGTACCCCGTGTCTTTGAGCTTTCCACTTGCCTACGTCTCTCCTGTTGGACTCTGAAATCCTCAGACCATATGGTCTGTGCGTATCTGTTTGAGCGTTTGTCATACTTCTGGATACTTCACATGCATTTGAGCACTTTGAATGAAAGGGAGACCCCTGCAATTTTGTTTTAGTCTCATTCTCAATTTTTATTTCAATTTAAGTGAAATACCTGGGCTTATAGAGTTTTTCTAGTTGGATAACCTTCTATACAGTCTTTAGTTTGGGACTTGATTTCTTGTTACACACATGAGTTGTGTGGAGAGACTTAGATGGAAATTCTTCCTTCCATGAGAGCTCACATGTATGTATTGGTGCCACGCAGCATGCAGCATACTATCAATATAGCACAGATGTTAAGGGCAAGAACTCGAGGGCGAAACAACTTTCATTTGACGCCCTTCTTTGGAATTAGTGCATTATTTTATTGTGTTTTATATTTTTTCTTCATTATAAAATGTTTGGAAAACATAGAAATCACTTATAATTTTATATTCAAAAAAACAACAAGTCACATTTTAGAATACTTATACTCTACTTTTTTACCCCTGTGTATATACAGTTTCAAAATTGGGAACACAAAATGTATTTACCTTTTGTATATCTATTTTTTTCACTAAACATCCCTGTAGTATTCCTTTATGTATTATTACAATGACTTAAAATATTACAATAGTTATATTTTTCTACTATCATTGACACATCCTGATTATTTTCAATTTTTATTTCTTTAGTGCTATAAAAGCATGCTTGCCTATTAATAGCTGGTCACATTCATGATTGTTTTCTTTAGAATGTATCATTGGGTGATACATTTTGTCAGTAGTTTTGAACATAAGGGCAAAAATCTATCAAGGCTACTGAAATCTTCATCATTCTAAACAATTTGGTCTTCCATTGTGGATAATCATATCAGGTAAAAATAATGATAGTGATTTTTTCATATTTATCATTATTCTTTGCATCCTATTACTTTTCCTAGATGGTCTATTTAAAGTGATAAAGAAATAGCCTTCATAGCTTTTTCCTTCAAATTTTAGTGGTGAACCTTCTAGTTTTTCAATTATCAGTATAATACTGTTAGATATTGGTAAAAAAGAATTACTTTCATTAAGTTAGGAAATTTTGACTTACTGATGTGCTAAAGATTTTCTAATACTGAAAATTGCTAAATTTTTATAAACCTATTTAGCATTAATGAAATATTTTTATAATGTAGCATTATAAGTAATTTTGTTTTATGTGGATATTTATATGTGTAATTGACCAATATTATATATTGATACTTTATATACAATATATAATACAATGCAATATTATTTATATAATAATTAATATAATAATACATGATTCTTCTATGATACTATATTTTATATAGTATATGTAAATATATTTGTTTTACATATACAGGTATGCTTTGATGTATTGATGCTTTATATACAATATATAATACAATACAATATTATTTATATAATAATTTATATAAATATATATTGTATATAATACATGATACTTCTATGATACTATATTTTATATAGTATATGTAAATATATTTGTTTTACATATACAGGTATGCTTTGGAGATATTGAAGTTTCTGTTTCTACCCAAATCAATGAATATTGCAAAAATGCATGTCAATAAATATTTTCGTTTCCTAGTAAATATAAAAGTATTTTTACATTACACTGTAGCATATTAAGTATTCTATGATGTTATGTCTAGAATACCTCAATTAAAAACACTTTGTTGCTTCAAAATGCTAATGATCATCAAAGTGGTAGTTCTTGAATGTTGGGGTGGCAGTAGCAATTTCTTAAAATAGGACAGCAATAAAGTTTGCTCCATTGATCAAATTTTCCTTTCACGAAAGATTTCTCTGTAGTATACAATGCTGTTTGATTGCATTTTACCCATAGCAGAACTTCTTTCCAAACTGGGGTCAATCCCCTTAAACCTTACACTGCTTTCTCAACTAAGCTTATGTAATATTCTTAATCCTTTAATTTTTTTTTTATTATTTGAGATTCATTGAGGGTACAAAGAATTATATTACACTGATGGCATTTGATAGGTAAAGTCCCTCTTGTAATTATGTCCCACCCCAAAGAGTCATGTCATACACCATGGACCCCCAGCCTCTTCCCACCTCCCCTCTACCCACTCCCATCTTTCCCTACTCCCCACCCTGTATTAGCTCATCTACTGTCTTCATATTAGAATTGAGAACATTAGATTCTTGCTTCTCCATTCTTATGATGCTTTACTAAGGAGAATATATTCCACTTCCATCCAGGTTAATAGAAAAGATGTAAAGTCTCTATCTTTTTAATAGCTGCATAATATTATGCAGCTTGTCAATCCATTCCTGGATTAGTAGGCACTTAGGTTGATTCCACATTTTGGTGATTGTAAATTGAGCTGCAATAAACAGTCTATGCAAATGTCCTTATGATAAAACGATTTTATTTTTCTTCAGGGTAGATACCGAGTAATGGGATTACTGGATCAAATGGGAGGTTTAATTTGAGTTCCTTGAGATTCTTCATACTTCCTTCCAAAAAGGCAGTCCCACCAGCAGTGTAAAAGTATTCTCTTCACTCAACATCCACACCAGAATCTACAGCTTTGAGACTTTGTGATGTGGACTATTCTCACTGGGGTTAGGTAATATCTCGATATTCTTAATCCTTTGTTGTCATTTCAACAATGTTCAGAGCATCTTCAGCAGTAGTTCCTATCTGAAGAAATCACTTTCTTTGCTTATCCATAAAAAGCAACTCCTCATCTGTCAAAGTTGTATCTAAGATTGTAGTAATGCAATCATCTCTGTAGGGTCTACTTCAAATTTTAATTCTTTTACTATTTTCACCAAATTTTCAATTACTTTCTCTGCTGAAGTCTTAAAACTATTGAAGTCATTCATGAGGGTTAGGATCAAGTTCTTCTAAATTCCTGTTATGATATTTTGACTTCTTCCCATGAACCACAAATGTTCTTGACAGTATCTAAAGTAGTGAATCATATCCAGAAAACTTACAGTTAACTTTGCCCCGAGATATCAGAGGGAACATAATATAAGGCAACTGTAATCTTATGAAATGAATTTATCAAGTAGTAAGATTTGAAAGTCAAAATTACTGTTTGATTTATAGACTATGGAGTGGATGCCATGTTTGGAGTTGTGAAAGCAACATTAATTTCCTTGTGTATCTCCATCAAGTCAGTTGGCTGATCAGGTACATTGTAATTAGCAGTAATTTTCTTGAAAGGAATCCTTTTTATCTGAGCAGTAAGTATCAACAGTGGGCTTAAAATATTCAGTAATCCATGCTGTGTAAACAGATGTGCTGCCATGCAGGTTTTGATGTTTCATTAATAACTTACAGTCTAATTTGATTTAGTGTAATTCTTAAGGGTGTTGGGATTTTTACAATGGTCAGTGAGCACTGCCTTCCATTTAAAGTCATTAGGTGCATTAGCCCATAACAACAGAGTCAGCTTGTCCTTGGAAACTTTGAAGCCAGGCATTGACTTCTCTCTAGCGACATAAGTCCTAAATAGCATAATATGAGACTGTCTTGTCTCCATTGAATATTTGTTGTTTAATGTAACCACTCTCATCAAATTTCTAGAGCTTCTAGAAAACTTGCCGCAATTCCTACATGAGAAATTATTGCTTCACCTTGCATTTTTATGTTACAGAGAGGGCTTTTCCCCTTAACCTTTATTAATCAACTTTTACTAGCTTCAATTTTTTTTTTTTTTCTGTATCTCCTTCACTTTTCTCATTGAATTGAATGAGAGTGAGGCCTTTTCTCTACATCGGGCTTTGGCTTAAGGAATGTTGTGGCTGGTATGATCTTTTATTCAGTCCAATAAAACTTTCTCCATGTCAGGAATAGGGCTGTCTTAGTTTCTTATCATTCAGGTGTTCACTAGAATGACAATTATCATTTCTTTCAAGAACTTTTCTTTTGCATTTACAACTCGGCTAAATGTTTGATGCAGGCGGCTTCGCTTTTGGTCTAACTCAGATTGCTATGCGCCCTCCTCACTAAAATTATTTCAGGCTTTTGATTTAAAGTGACACTTGAACTCTTAAAGGCCATTATAGGGTTACTAATTAGCCTAATTTCAATATTATTGTTTCTCAGAAAATAAAAAGTCCAGAGGAGGAGAAGGAAAGAGGAAGGGCCAGTTGGTGGAGTCGTCAGAATACACATCATTTATTAAGTTTGCTGTTTTTTTGTGAGTGCAGTTGTGTCTCCCCAAAACTACAATAGTAACATCAAAGATCCATGACCACAGATCCCATAACAATAGCAATAATAAAGTTGGAAATATTGTGAGAATTACCAAAATATGACACAGAGAGATGAAGTGAGCATATTATGTTGGAAAAATTATACAGAGAGACGTGATTGGCACAGGGTTGCCACAAACTTTGAATTTGTGAAAAACAATACCTATAAAGTACAATAAAGTGAAGTACAATATAAGGAGGTATGCCTGTATGTATTTTTAAATTTGGTATCCATTATACGTTTGTAATGAGAATGTTTCAAAATGTCTCTTTAAAAGAAATAAAGATAATCCCATTACACTTTGAAAAGCAAATTTCTTCAATTTTGAACTATAATATATCTATTTTAACTTTTATGTTGTGCCCACATCACCCTCCTCATTTTCTTATCGTAAGATCAGTTCTTTTGCCATCATCATCTAGTTTTGTGGTTATTTGAATCAACCACTGTATTCCAATTTCACAGCCTTTTACAATTTTCTTTTCTATTTCTATATAGCCAATTCCCTCAACCTCTAAACTAATCCTAGTTTAGCCCAACTTTCCAGCTATACAATTCCAAAACTCAAGCAGTGAGAAATAAATTATACCATCACTTAAGGAGTATGTAGTGAAACTTCAGATGGATCCTCAAGGCTAATGTACCACATTTACGAAAAAATGAACACAAGCACAATACACACAAGAATTAAAGTAGGACGTGGAGTTTTGACCCTTTTGGACTTTCATTAAAAGGAAAAAATACTGGCCCACAGTCTGTACTCAACGAATCTTGTCTGAATGAATAAATTCACCTATGTCGTCTACCACCACTGCCTTAGCTGGCTTCTGTCCATAAAACTGTGCTGTGATTCTTTATTGTAATCTTGAATTTGGCCTGACATGTGTGTACTTACTAAGTCTCAGTCTCAGTGGTTATTGTGACCCCTTCCCAGATTGCATTTGAGTTTCATTGAATTAATTGCAATTCTCTGAATGCACCCTGCTAGCGCATATCTCTGTTCCTTGCTCAGGTTGTTTGTTTTGCCTAAGCTAAACTGGGTACAATTTTTTCTTGTTTTTTTTTTTTCCTGTTTAGCTTCCTTCTCTTTTCCAGATTCAGTTTAAGAACTAGCTGTTCTGTGAAGTCTTCCCTTGACCGTGTCCCTTGACCCTGTGCCTTGACCCCGTCTTTCTGAATTACGTTTCTTTCCTTTGGTCTGTATCACATGCTGTCCATCCTCCCACATAGCATTGTTACCATGATGTCATGCATAATATACATGCCTGCTCACTTCTCTGTCCTTCCCCTAATTTGTGAACCCCTCAAAGACAGAATTACCTTAAAGACAGAACTTCAATTATAAACCAGCTAGTACACATTCCTCTCTTTTAGTTTGCAGCATTATTCTCCCTTTATTACATTATTCAGATATTTATCTAAAAATATCTGGAATTCTAAAAAATGTTGATTTTATTTACATTGATTTTATATAAATGTAAAGATTAAAATATTCCTTAATAATTGCAGATTTGTGTTCTGAGGGAAGCTTAAATTCCAAAAATTATCTCATATACATAATTTTTTTAGGATACGTGTTACAATTTTTGCCTGTGTATACAGAATTTTTACTCTCTACAGCAGCCTGTAAAGTGAGCATTCCTGGTGTGTTGGGAGTCCATTAACAAAAACTCCCCATCTAAAGGGAATGCTGGTAAAGGCCGCAGGCTTCGCTCAGTCAGCACTAGCAGTTTTAGGTAAAGTAGATGATCCAGTCAACCTTGAACTAACTCATGCTGTTTTCTATTTCCCTTGCTTTTTCTTGTATTGCCAACCTAGTCATTAACTGCTGAAAAGAAAGAAGCCTTGGGAGAAAGTATAGTATAGTTAAGGTCACTGACTCTGAATGAAAAGTTATTAGAAAGGCATTTTGAGTAAACCTATGTCATTTCAATGTCAAACCATTAAATTCACAGATATGAGCACTTATTTTCTTATTTGAAAGAAGATTAGATAATCTCTATCTACCACATTATTGAACCTAAAGGGTAATATTCATAGAGGAGACAGCATCCTTCAAAGAATGTTTCTATTCTATATTTTGGTTTGTTCATTTTTTTCCTTCACTTCAATCCACCTTTTCTTTTGCCGTTAATACCTGCTTCTTTATTGTCATTTATTCCTTTTACATTAATAAGTATTTTCATTGTATTGTCAATGTTTTTTTTTTTTTCTCAAGTAGCAGTACTTTCTGAGTAACCAAGGATAGAAAATTGAGTTTTTGCTCTACATCTTTCTTTATTCTATTTAGGTCTTATTACCCCTCATAAACCCAAATAAGCCTCAATGAATGGATCCACATTCCTTTATTTTTGGTACTTTGGGAGGTTAATCATACCAAAGAAATTACCTTGAAAATCAATGCAAGTATCTTAACCAAAAATGTAAACCATCTTACTAAAAACGTTTATACATTTTAATGTTATGTTGTTAATATTTTCTGAAATAGAATTAGAAGGAAAATACGTTTGTAATGCAACCTAAAATTGTACAATCCTCAAGTGATCAGAATAATACTCTGCCATAATGTAAGCTGTGAATATTGGTTGTTTATCTGCTAACCATAGACACTGCTGAACACTGAGGTATATTTCCTTGGATTTTTTTTTTGTGTGTGTGTGAGACCAAATCTCAGTCTGTTTCACAGGCTGGAGTACCGTGACATCAACCTAACTCACAGCAACTCAAACTCCTGGGTTCAAGAGATCTTTCCTCAGCCTCCTGAGTAGCTGGGACAACAGGTACCCACCACAATGCCAGCTCTATTTTCTTAGAAACTTCATATTTATATTTTTGATTGAATGAGAGGGCATGAGCCTGACACAAACTTGCATTTTTCAGTAACCTGTTAAAATCAAATTGCTATATAGTTTATCTGTTAATAGTAGTCTTACTCTCATTGACACAATGAAATTAAATATAAAATATTAGTAAACAATAACTTTGTACATCCAGCTAAAAATTGAGGCCATGTAATACCAAATATGTGTTCTTGTCTGCAAGCCCCAAACATACTGTTGATAAGGCCATACATGCCAATTTTTGGCATTTACTAAGAAAAGCAACTGAAACTGGCCAATAATTCTATGCTGGGCAAATTAGCCATCAATTGTAGTGAAACAAATATAGGTAAAATACATAGTGGGTCATGTTTAGGCGCATAAGCCAGCTTTTCCCCTTACGAGGTTGAGTTTGAGTGAGTTCCTTTACTTATCCTAGAGTCTTTATCTGTACCTGTTAACACAAGGATGGTAAATGGTTCTTGGCCTGAAGAATTGTTGAGAGAACTAAATTTAAAAAATAATTTAGAGATGTTAGGATAGTGCCAGAAAAAAAAAAATGCACATATAGCACTTAGATTAGGTTATACCAAAAAAGGCTATTAGGACAATCAAGGCAGGTATTTTTCTAGCTATTCACTTTGAACTTTGTGAGTTCAAAATATCTTAGCGAGCATATTAGGATATAGTTCTTCTAAAGTTAAATTTTCTATGATAATGTAGTTATTATTGTTAAACATCTTCTGTATGTCAGGCATTGCTAATACATTCTATATGGACATTTAATCATTTTTTACTCCTTAAAATCCTGTGAGGTAAGTTCACTATCCTTTTGTACTGTTAACTTCCTTAGAGATATTTGACAAAAATACAAACCTTATTCATGCACTAGTCTGATATAATATTTAACATAAATCCCATTGTCTTCTCAGAAACCTTGAAAGTTTGTGTTTGTCCTTAAACTCTTACAGGTCATAGATTTATTATTATCATTATTATTATACAGTTTTTTAATGGTATAAAATTTGGAATTTTAACACATATTCTCATCAAGTTTGCCTACTCTCCCATGTCTCTCCCTCCGATTATAACTAAACATTCTGGGCAAAATACACTACCTCCTCCTCAAAAAAGAAACCCTCAAAACAAAACAAAAAAATCCCTAAGGATTCTGATAAAATAATAGCGACCAGATAGAAGTGAAAATTTAAAACTTGAAGAGGGTGCCGAGTTGTTTGAAGTTTTATTTTCTTTCTTTGTCTTTTATCTTTAAACTAAGGGAGAGCCAGGGCAAGAATTTTTGTAACGATCATGATTAACCAGAACCAGTCAGAGCACCAGGAAAAAAGTCCTCTGTGAGCTGTAAATGATGACGGGAGTCCCCAGTTCCCATTTTTCTTCTCCCAGCACTGCCCTGAGACCACCCCCAGTGATATAGCTGCAGTTTCTCAGTTTGGCAGATGTAGACTCATAAGACAAAAAATAATAAAGTAAAATAAAATTCCTTCCCTCAGAGGGGAGAATCAGGAGGAGATTCAGTTCAGAGAGGGTGGGATGAGGAGGGTCCCTGTGTTATTTATCTCTCTTTTGTTTCATTGCTCTGCTTCCAGTTGTTCAGATCTGCAGAAGACTAACTCTGTTTAGCCCTATATTTCCAGCTGGATAAATCTGCAAGAGTTCATGTGGGAATCCAGAGAGTGAAGGATAAATCCGCAAGAAGAGAGATTTAGAGAACGGGATCCCTAATTTTGTGCATAAGCCACCATAAGTTCTAAACTCACTCCTGAGCTGTAATTGCACATAGAAAACCCCCCAAAGCACCTCAGAGTCTTGAAGAAGATAAGGAACATAGAAGATTCCATCCAAGTTCCAGGTCTATTCTCTAATTTTCATGTGATGAGTAGTCGCAAACTGTATAGCAAAAAGCTTTGAAAACTAAAGTGATATTGAAAATCACTGTCCATGGAAAGCAAAACAAATGTTACAACCTGTACCTAAATAGGTGATGACCTGCTCAATCAACATTCCCCACAGAAATTTAACAGGACCCAGATAAACAAACATACTATCTTAAATGTTCATAATTCAACCAATATTATTCAACATACTGATAACTAAGAAAAAACAATGCAATGGAATCTCCAGGGAAATGACAATAAAACAGATGCCAATCTGAAATGTCCCAAAATGTTGGACTTATCCATCACTGTTAGCCACGGTTGAGGTGGTAAAGAAATTTACAAGTTAAAAATTCTCAGCTGGAAAAATAAAAACTATTTAAAAATGTAAACTCTACCCCTGAAAAATATAATCAAGGACATTTTAAAAATTCATCAAGTCAATGTACAAGGAAAATGGAGTTGAGAAAGAGAGGTGTCAGTTAATTATGAAAAATCTATCAAAAAGTAAAGCTTTAAGCAAAGGTTGGATAGCTGGACTGCAGTAAAATAAATCATACAGTGTCTGATATTAAAGCATGCTGTTTCTGACACAACCCGGTAAAACTCATCAGAGAAAACAGAACCCCATTGTGGAAAGGGGAGAGACTTCCCAGTAGAGAACAAGCACATTACACTTCAAGCATACTTAACTTTGTAACTATGAACAAGAAATAAGTCTTTGAATCCAAGTTTCTTCGTCTTCATAAGCTGTTGGAAGGATTAAATATATAAAAGCATCTGATTCAGTGATGTATATCTACCATGAGAAAAACAAATACTTAATATTCCTAACTTTTAGTGTCTTACCCCTGACCTGTATTTGGAAATATTTATGGTTTTAGTATAAAGCTTGATTGGATAATTAGCATTTTCTCTAAATATTTTCCCTTGCTACCATTTTCACATGAAGTAACCGATGGCATGTCATAGTACCCTCAGCTTGAGAAAAAAATAGTTAAAATAATTTTCCACACCGTATATTTGCAATAAGCCTTCCAGAAATCTATATCCTTATCTCTCTGGTCTCTAGAATTGCTTGTTCCAGACTTTGACCTGGTATTGTGATTTATACCTAGAATCAATTTGAAAAATGCATAAAAGAAGTCCATATTTACTTGCAAACTCTTTCTCTGGGTGTATTTATTACCACAAATCTGTTTTAAAAATACCTCCATATTTGATTCGTTTCAAAAATTAGGGCCAGAAAAACTTTGCTTTCCCCTCATGGATTAGTATATTCCCATGGTAAGGAAAGTTCTCTTATCCCAACAATTTTTTGTTCTCACCTTTTATTCAAAAACTCAGAGGTATTTATTATATCCACTCAAATGGGGAAGACTTACCTAGAACTGTTTTTCTTTTTTGTCTGTGGTTCTTAGTAGCTGCCTTTGAATTGTATTGATTTCATGGTAAGCTGTCAAAAATGCTTTCTGGAAGTAATAAAAACCATGAATCCTCTGCTATACGTGCCAGTGCTTTAAAATGGGTTTGGTATTACACATTCTTTAAATTTTTGCCTTTCTTCCTAACATATTCCCAGATGGGTACCTTGGTAAATTCTGGAAGTTAACAGCACAGCACCACTTTTTGTTCCTCTGTGCAAGACACGCCTTTGTCATCATCCCCATCTCTCTCCCCTCAGTGCCTAATAGGGAGCTGTTGGTAATTTGTTTCATACATCGTGCAGTGTGGCAAACCTGTGGCCACTGGAAAATTTCCATGATTATGCGTAAAATGTATTTTTAAATGGCTTCTGTGTTCCAGAGCCCAGGATAAATAAACTATTCTACGACCTGCCAGTTGTTCATAGATTATTATGTGGATAGTGACTAAAATTACAGTATACGATAAACTTCTATACTAAAGGGAATCACAAGGTGCTATAGAACACAGAATGGTGGACTTTTAATGGATTTAAAACTTTGAATGGGAAAATCTATCTGAGATAGTGGGAAGGAACCAGAAAGGCTTTTCCCTGAGATCTGAAAAACAGATCTATTAGGGGAAAAGTATTAGGTTTCTCAAAACTCTATGTAATTTTGGAGATGACTAAAAGTCCTTTAAAAAAATTTTTTTTATTTAATTTTTTCTTTTCAGCTCTACTATTTTTTCACTTGATTACTTATTTCCAAACAAGGGTAGTTAAATCATAGTCAATAACATTAAAATTTTAACATAAATATAGCCCATTATTAATACATTCTTTTAATATTATGAGCACTCATTAATATGTGTATGTTATTTGCATTTCAGAGTAGAGCATTCAAATGTTAAGACTCTAAATGACATTTAAAACTATAGAACCAGCAAGAGTGAAAACTAGAATTTGAAACCAGATACTTTAATTTTAAAAGACTTTTTTTCTGTGCTTTATTTACTGTTATATGCTCATTTTAGTTTTTGCCACAGTCTCCAAATCTTTTCAGTAAACAATAAAATTCATTTTTCTCAATAAAAGCAATCCCAGCTAAAAATGGTTGTATTACTCCTATATCCATTTCTAGTTGTTCTTATTAATTGCTTTTTTTAAACTTCTCAAACACTGAATATATTTTACAAAAAATGTAAGAAAGTAATTACAAAAATTAAAGGGAAGCATTGTTTTTGAAAGAGAAGCTGACAAGTAAGTTGAATTAAGTAGAGAAAATATTTACATTAACTGTGTAGCCTAACTTATTTTGTAGTTACTGGATTAAAAAAAGAAAAAGCAAACACAAGTTGCATTTTCTGTGTTTGCCACTTTCAAAAATCATTGGACTGAATTCTGTCTGTTCAAACTTATACACACTTAGAATTCTGTCCCACTTATATGCAATTCTAGCACTAAAGTCCTGTGGTGAGCAATGTTAATGTGTTTGGGCTAAATAGCTGTGGATGACATTTTGTAAATATCTTGTTTATATGAATATGTTGATTAGAAAATGTGAGGCTTGGTCACCCTGCTGAGTCATCTGGTGAGATGGTACAATAATTTATTTGGTGTTCCTTTTTAATGTTCCTTTCCATTTTTATTTTGGGCTATTACCTATTTCTCCTAACTAAGGAGATGTCCTATTTTACATGCTGATTGTAAACCTCCTCTTCCTTCAAAGTCAGCCTATGTTTTTTACATCTTCCCTGCCACCTGCAAAAGGAAGACAGACAAGATGAAGCCTTTCTACTGTCAGACACTGACAGAGCAGAGAAATATAGACAGATGGATAACAGATAGCAGGGTTCTAAGTACCCTACAATTTATCGAGGCAAATACAGGAGAGTTGAGTGGCAAATTACCTACACTGTTCACAAACCAGCAGGCAGCCCTGTTTGCCAGCTATCCAAATTGTTTCTGGGTAATTTGGCACATCTCTACTTTGTTGTGCTCTGTCTGAAGGTGTGACTTTGACTTTTGAAAATTCCCTGTTGTGAAAGATCTGCCCAACAACAAGCAATATTTGGAATGTGATAGTCAGAGAAATGTACATACCTTTATTCAATAGCCCCGTGAAAGAAGATTTAAGATATGATCTTTAAAGTATCTAAAGGAAGAAATAATTCATTTTAGTTAATATGCATAGAGTTTTATTTCCATTTTAAAACCTTATTACCTTTAAGGTTTGGAAATCTCAGTTTTAATGATGATATTGATAGATCTCAGATACAGAAGTTACTTTTCTTTTTTTTTTTTTTATAATTTTATTGAATCTTAATTCTGTACATTGGTGCAATCATAGGGCATGCATGATTCATATACATTCAGAAATGTTTTCATCGCACTGTTACAGATAGCCTTCATGGCATTTTCTTGATCACTATATAAAGACATTGATACTCTACATTTAATAAGTTTTTATGTGTCCTACACCCCTCACCGCCTGGTGAGCCTTTGGCCTGGCAATCATTGGTCTCTTCATCCTTATTATTGGTATTGGGCTTGATAGCACCCTCCGGGCTGGTCCACCAGGGAGCATGAGGCCCTGATTTGTTTCTTTCTCTTTGTGGGGACCTTGTTCATACTTTTGTCCCCACCTGGAGTATTTTTTCCCAGCTAGTTCTGATTCTTTGTCTCTCTAGCTCTTTGATTCCCCATTATCACCAGACTTTGGGCCCCACCTTTTTATGTTTATCCTGGGAAGGATTCTTCTATCAGAGCAACTAGCCCTTGACGTGGGGGGTCTCTATTGCAGGAAATGAAAACACTCTTGAACCGTATAAAGATCCTGCGACTTACCCCTTCTGTTTTCCCACTGATTCTGTCTTAAATGGCAGTTCGAGCGAAAAATCGAAGCTGCCCTGGTTAAGAAATGAGTTGGAATGTGTGTATGTGAGTGCTCAGAAACTAACTGAAATGAATAACAATATACTTCTTAGTGATCTTGAGAAAGCAACAGGCAGCTACAAGGAACTCCTCTAAAAATAAGAATAAACTACACGGAGCTAAGTTAACCTTGGAAAAAACTCTGTAACACCACCACCCTGGTTTCTAACATCTGTAGCTATAACTATGTCAACTGATATTGAACTGAAAAGAAAAAGAAAAAAAGTATAAAAGAGTTTAGGAAAATGTTGCCTAGAACTCAGCATTTTATGTGTTGAGGCACCTAAGTTCTTGCCAGCAATTCAAGGTTCCTCCCTGTATATTGTTGGAGTAAGTCTCTGCTTGTTTTAAGTCACTGTTTTCCTGCAACATTCTGGTTTCCTGATGGGGGTGTTCCCCAGCACCCTGACTGATACGATTCTCTAAGAGCCCTCCCGTGCTGATTACACAGAGACGAGGCCTTTGGCAGAGTGATTGGGAGGTCCCACGATGGTCCTCTGTGACAGCAGCTCACCAATAGAGGAATGAATATCCAGGGGAAGAGCAGGCCCTGACAATGAACCTGCTTTTGTAACTCCATCTCTGAAGTAGAAGGTAAAGGACAACCCGCTGTGTATTCCGCAACTCCTGCACCTCTGGAAAGTGAAGTTTAATTACCCTACCCCCCTGTTCGTATGGAATCTTAAGTTAAACACCTAACTCCTCTAGCATCACAGACTTTTAGAGAAACTTGACAGAAAATTTGTATGCAATTTTCTTTTTTCTAAGTTTGGAGTTAAAAATAAAAGGAACCAGGGTGGTGCCTGTGGCTCAAAGGAGTAGGACACTGGCCCGGTATGCCGGAGGTGGCAGGTTCAAACCCAGCCCTGGCCAAAAACTGCCCAAAAAATAAATAAAGAAAGAAAGAAAGAAAAGGAACCAGTAAGTAGGGGAGAGAGAGAAATGTATAGAAAGCCATGGATATGAAGATATACTTTTGGTAAAAAAAGAAAAAAGAACAGAGAATAATTTTGTGTAAGAAAGAAATCTTGTGTGAAAACTTCTTGCCTTAAAGTAACTGGTAGTTTTAATAAAGAAGATTTAAGAACAGCTTCCTTGCGGCTGGGCACAGTGAGACTGGGGAGAGAGGACTTCAGGCATCTCTGCCAGGCAGGATCTGCCCAGAAACTTCCCTTTGGGGACACAGGGAGACAGCGTGAGGCTTCTGGACACCCTGAGGAAGGCTA
>CAUYON010199872.1:0-11882 GCA_963573935.1 Arctocebus calabarensis
AGTAGCTGGGACTACAGGCGCCCGCCACAGCGCCCGGCTATTTTTTTGTTTTGCAGTTCGGCCGAGGCCGGGCTTGAACCCGCCACCTTCGGTATATGGGGCCGGCGCCTTACTCGCTGAGCCACAGGAGCCGCCCGCAAAACTATATTCTGATTTAAACACTTGATTATCTACCATAAACAGAAGGGGACTTGACAGCAGGTAAAATTTTGTTTCTTTTTTTTTTTTTTTTTTGAGACAGCCTCACGACGTTGTCATACTCCCTAGAGTGCTATAGCGTCACAGCTCACAGCAACCTCAAACTCTTGGGCTTAAGCAATTCTCTTGCCTCAGCCTCCCAAGTAGCTGGGACTACAGGCGCCCACCACACCTGGCTATTTTTTGGATGCAGTTGTTTAGCAGGCCTGGGCCGGGCTCGAACCCACTAACCTCAGTATATGTGGCCAGCGCCGTACTCACTGAACTGCAGGCACCGAGCCTCCATTTTTTGTTATATTCTAAACAAAGCAGGATAAGCAAAAATATATTAAAACCAATTTCAAAGTATAGGCCCATACTCAGGTGCAAAACTAGGATTCTGCCACAAAAAAGTTTAATTCAAATAAGCTGACCTTTCCTGTGCACATGAAAACCTACATGTTAACATTTCCTAATCTGAATTCAACAGCAATAGTTAACCTAAGTATCTAGTATAAACTGCACTTTTTGGAAAAAGCAATAAATCACATGAAATAATTTACCTACAACGTTTGTAGCCACCTAATAATTATTACAACTCCCTGCCCTAACAAAGAACTCCCTTTCCAACCTCCTACACCCCTCCACAAAATAGTTAAACACTAGGCATACGTGATGTAAGTGCCCTGGGAGAAGAAAAAAGCTTTATTTTAGATTCTAAGTACTAGTTGTTGACTTTAATCTCAGTCTGTTTGCTTAATAAAAAATTTTGAGAAGAAAGGACTTAAAAAGTGTACCACATCCAAAATGGTAATCATTTACTACATGTGGCTATCTGAATTAAAATTAAAATTAATCAAAAATTCACTTCCTCAGTCTCACTAGCCATACATATTTTAAGTGTACAATAACTAAATGTGGCCAATGACTACCGTTTTAAAGAAGACATAGAAGGGCTGGGCACAGTGGCTCAAGCCTATAATCCTAGCACTCTGGGAGGCCGAGGCAGGTGGATTTCTTACTTGAGTTCATGAGTTCAAGAGTAGCCTGAACCAAAAAAAAAAAAAAAAAAAAGACCCCCAACTCTACTAAAAACAGAAGAAATGAGGCAAAAAAATAAATAAATAAAAAGACAAGAGGATCACTGGAGCCCAAGGGTTGGCTGTTGCTGTAAGCTGTGACACCACAACACTATGCCCAGGGAAAAAAAACAAACAAACAAAAAACAGCCATGCACTATGGCAGGCACCTGTAGTCCCAGCTACTCAGAGGCTAAGGCAAGAGAATCCCTTGAGCCCAAGACTTTGTGGTTGCTTTGAGCTTTTACACCATAGCACTCTACCAGGGGCAATAAAATGAGACTGTCTCAAAAAAAAAAAAAAAAAAAAAAATTTCTATCATCAGAGAAAATTCCATTGTACAGTGCTATCTAAAGCATCTAAGGCAGAGCCTAGCAAATAGAAGGTTTCTCATTTCACCTGGCCAATAGCAATAAACCACAAATATCACTATGCTATGCTAACTTCTCATCACTTTTCTGGAAAGAAAAGTTTTGTCCTTCATGAGTTCATAACTAACAATATAAATCAACTCAGGCTAAAGACCAAACTATATTCATTAATGGTTTAACATATTTTAAGCATTCTCAACTTAGATTTTTTTTCTTATAACTCACATAAACATGTGAAGAGCAAAAAAGACAAAAGGAAGCAGCAGCAACAGCAACCAACCTAGCAACACCTGACTGCCAAGGCATGAGGAATATCCAACTTATCCAACTAGACTAACACCTTAAAAGATGTGGATTTTATTCTACTCTGGCGATCTCATTTTCCTTTCCTTATCCTAGATTCAAATAATGTAAAGATCTGACAACACCCTCAAAGTATTATAAACAAATAGCATCAAGAGCAGGCAAAGCCTACAACTTTCTAATGACTTAGTTTTCCAAGCCTAGTACAGTGGCTCACACCTGTAATCCTAGCACTCTGAGAAGCCAAAGCAGGTGGACTGCCTGAGCTCACAGGTTCAAGACTAGTCTCTAAAAATAGCCGGGCATTGTGGCCGGCCAGTGGTCCCAGTTACTCGGCAGAATAAGGCAAAAGAATCGCTTGGGCCCAAAAGAGTTTCAGGTTGCTGTGAGCTATAATGCCACAGAACTCTACCGAGGGCAAAAAGATAAGACTCTTACTCAAAAAAAGTTTCCAAATAAGTTAAGAGTTTGTAATTATAAATAATAAACAAAGCTTCCAGTGAACACAAATAATTCTCTTTCAACTCCTATATGATATATATCACATTAGGCTTGGTGCTGGTAGCTCAAGTGGCTAAAGCGCCAACCACATACCCCAGAGCTGACGGGTTCGAACCTAGCCTGGGCCTGCCAAACAACGACAACTACAACCAAAAAAATAGCCAGGCATTGTGGCGGGCACCTGTAGTCCCAGCTACTTGGGAGGCTGAGGCAAGAGAATCACTTAGGCCACAGACTTGGAGGTTGCTGTGAGCTGTGACTCAACGGCACTCTATCCAGCACGACAGCTTGAGGCTCTGTCTCCAAAAAAATATGTGTGTGTGTGTGTATTATATATATCACATTAAATTCATTCTTCCCTTTATCCAGACAAGTTATAGACAAGAACATACAAACATTTTGACTAACAGTGTGACAATGCCTTAAGAAGAAAATAGTAGAATGGGCGGCGCCTGTGGCTCAGTGAGTAGGGTGCCGACCCCATATGCCGGAGGTGGCAGGTTCAGACCCAGCCCCAGCCAAAAATTGCAAAAGAAAAAAATATATATATATAGTAGAGTAACAGGAGGAAAAAAGAGCTAAATATGCAAAACTTTCCTATCTAAAACTGAATTTTAGATATGAACTAGACTAACTCCAGCCAGGCAAATCCACTGCAGAAAATGAAATTTTTGAAAACTGATGTGTAAACCACGTTTGCACTGAAAAATTAAGGCATAAAAACCTTTCATTATTTTGAAACTTAGGTTCCCAATTTTTAGAAAATACTAACTTCATTTCTTACTTTAGTACAAACACATATGGCACAACTTACAAGGTAAAAACTGAAAGGTGCTAGAATGATTTCACAGTTACCAACCTAATCATACTTCATTATAAAGCCTTAGAATATGTCAAACTTTCAGTTATCAAACAGGGACAAAAACACTTAAAATCAAAAGAACTAATTTGGGTGGTGCCTGTGGCTCAAGGAATAGGATGCTGGCCCCATATACCAGATACTGGAGGTGGTGGGCTCAAACCCAGCCCTGGCCAAAAATAAACAAACAAATAAAAATAAAAAAGGAATTAACTTATATCAAAGCTCAAGAAGCTCAGTGCCTGTGGCTCAACAGGCTAAAGCGCCAGCCACGTACACCTGAACTGGCGGGTTCGAATCCAGCCCCCAGGCTCGCCAAACTACAATGATGGCTGCAACCAAAAAATGGCTGTGCATTGTGGTGGGCGCCTGTGGTCCCAGCTACTTAAGAGGTAGTGGCAAGAGACTCGCTTGAGCCCAGGAACTGGAGGTTGCTGTGAGCTGTGATGCCACAGCACTCTATCCAGGGTGATAGCTTGAGGCTCTGTCTCAAAAAAAAAAAAAAAAAAAAAAAGCAGCATATGTAATTAAAAAAAATCAAAACTATTCTTTTGGCCAATATCTTCTTCATTCCTAACTTAAGGGAACAAAAATAAGGGTATTGGGCGGCACCTGTGGCTCAAAGGAGTAGGGTGCCAGCACCATATGCCGCAGGTGGTGAGTTCAAACCCAGCCCTGGCCAAAAAAAAAAATAAAGGCATTGTATTTCCTTCACTATTCTTTCAATTAGTGATTTTTCACATTCTTCTTGCATACAATTTATCACAACAAATCCCATAACACTGGGATTTTAGCAATGAACTTAAAAGTTTCGGCCCCACTATCACAACCCATAAAAAAGGAAGATGTTGGCTTGGCGCCTGTAGCTCAGTGGTTAGGGCATCAGCCACATGCACTTGGAGCTGGTGAGTACAAACACAGTGCAAGCCTGCTAAAGGACTACAGCTATAATAAAAAAATAGCTGCGGTGGCGGCATCTGTGGCTTAGCGAGTAGGGTGCTGGCCCCATATACCGAGGTCTTGGGGGTATACCCAGCCCCAGCCAAACTGCAACAACAAAAAAAAAATAGCCAGGTGTTGCAATGAGTGCCTGTAGTCCCAGCTACTCAGGAGGCTGAGGCAAGAGAATCGCCTAAGCCCAAGAGCTAGAGGTTGCTGTGATCTGTAACGCCACAGCACTCTACCAAGGGTGACAAAGTGAGACTCTAGTCTCTAAAAAAAAATAGCTGGGCAGTGTGACAGGCGCATGTAGTCCTAGCTACTTGGGAAGCTTAAGCAAGAGAGTCCCTTAAGCCAAAGAGTTTGAGGTTGCTGTGAGCTCTGATGCCACAGTACTCTACCAAGGGCAACATAATGAGACTCTGTCTCAAAAAAGAAAAAAAAGGCTTGGCACCTGTGGCTCAAGGGGCTAAGGCACCAGCCACGTATACCTGAGCTGGTGGGTTCGAATCCAGCCCGGGCCCGCCAAACAACAATGATGGCTGCAACCAAAAAATGGCCGAGCGTTGTGGCGGGCACCTGTAGCCCCAGCTACTTGAGAGGCAGAGGCAAGAGACTCGTTTGAGCCCAGGAATTGGAGATTGCTGTGAGCTGTGATGCCCCAGCACTCTATCCAGGGTGACAGCTTGAGGCTCTGTCTCAAAAAAAAAAAAATACAGCGGCATCTGTGGCTCATCGAGTAGGGTGCCGGTCCCATATACTGAAGGTGGTAGGTTCAAAACTGGCCTCAGCTGAACTGCAAAAAAGAAAAATAGCCGGGCATTGGGGCAGGTGCCTGTAGTCCCAGATACTCAGGAGGCTGAGGCAAGAGAATCACCTGAGCCCAGGAGGTGGAGGTTGCTGTGAGCTGTGTGACGCCACGGCACTCTAGCGAGGGTGATAAAATGACAAAAAAAAAAAAAAAAATAGGAAGATGCTTAATCAAAAATTGTTATTCTATGACTGGTTAAACAAATGTGGTATACCCATGTGACTGAATATTACTCAGGAATAAAAAGGAATAAACTATTAACTGGGTGATGCTAGATGCCTGTAGTCCCTGCTACTCAAGGAGGATTGCTCTAGCCCAGGGATTCAAGGCTGCAGTGCACTATGTTCATGCATGTGAATAGCCACTTCGCTCCAGACTGGGCAACACAGTGAGACCTCATCATCTCGAATAAAGGAATAAATGGAAAAAGAAACTATTGATTGATACAAGCAACAACTTGGTGAATCTCAAGGGATTTCTGCTGCTGCATAAAAAAAGGTCTATCTCAAAAAGTTAAATACTGTACGATTCTTTTTAATAAACATTTTGTTTTTTTTTTTGTTTTTTTTTTTTTGAGACAGAGCCTCAAGCTGTCACCCTGGATAGAGGGCCGTGGCATCACACCTCACAGTAACCTCCAATTCCTGGGCTCAAGCGAGTCTCCTGCCTCCGCCTCCCAAGTAGCTGGGACTAAAGGAGCCTGCCACAACACCCGGCCATTTTTTGGTTGCAGCCATCATTGTTGATTGGCGGGCCCAGGCTGGATTCAAACCCGCCAGCTCAAGTGTACATGGCTGGTGCCTTAGCCCGTTGAGCCACAGGCACCGAGCCTTAATAAACATTTTGGATTGACAAAATTACACAAATAGAGAAAAGATTAGGAATGGTTCCTGGAAAATGAAGAAAGAGAGGATAGAAGAGATGGGTAAATGTGGTCCTAAGAGGGTAAGAGGGAGATTCTTTGTGCTGATGGAACTATTCTGTATCTTAACTGTAGTGGTGGAGCCTATACATGAAAACATTGCATAGAACTAAATACAGTTGGCTCTCATTTTTCTTGGGCTCTGCATCCAGGATGGAAAATATTTGAGAAATATAAAAATAAAATATAACTAACAACAATTCAAATTTTAAAATGCAGTATAACAACTATTTACATAGCATTTACATTGTACAAGGTATAAGTAACCTAGAGATGATTTAAAGTATGCAGGAGAGCTGGGTATGATGGCTTATGCCCAGAACTTTGGGAATCTGGGGTGGGAGGATCACTTGAGTCCAGGAATTCAAGCCTGCATGCAGTGAGCTGTGATTGTGCCACTGAGCTCCAGCTTGGGTGACAGAGTGAGATTCTGTCTCTCAAAAGAAAAAACAGGCTCAGCGCCTGTAGCTCAAGCGGCTAAGGTGCCAGCCACGTACACCAGAGCTGGCAGGTTCAAATCCAGCCTGGGCCTGCCAAACAACAATGACAACTACAACCAAAAAATAGCTGGGTGTCGTGGTGGACGCCTGTAGTCCCAGCTACTTGAGAGGCTGAGGCAAGAGAATAGCTTAAGACCAAGAGTTGGAGGTTGCTGTGAGCTGTAACACCATAGCACTCTATTGAGAGCAACAGCTTGAGGCTCTGTCTCAAAAAAAATAAAAATAAAAAGTAAAAACAAAGCACAACACCAAAACCAAAAATGTACATATAGAGGAGGATGTGTATAGCTTATATGCAAATACCACACTATTTTATATAGGTAACTTGAGCATCTTGGATTTTGGAATTGCTGGGCATCCTGAAACCAATTCTTGAAGGATACCAAGAGATTACTGTATCTCACACACACACACACAAGTACAAGTAAAACTGGGGCAATCTGAATAAGACTGGTAGATAGGATTAATGTTATAATAATGAACAATAGTTTTGCAAGATATTAGTATTCGGGGAACTTAGTAAAGGGTACAAGGGATCGTATATATTATTACTTAAACTATGTGAATCTGCAGTTATCTCAAAATAAAGTTTGATTTTCTTAAAATGTGATACTTGGAAAAATCTAAATATAAACTGGGAAAATATAATCCTATATTAGATAATATTAGGGATGAGGGTATAATAGTTACACAGGACAATGCCCTTATGCTTAGGACATACTTTTGAAAGTATTTAGGGATGAAGTTTTATGTTTGCAACTTACTTTTAATTGTTTCATATAAGTTGAAACAATTATATAAGGGAAGAGAGAAAGCAATTATGGCAAAATGTTAAATACTAAATTTACATAAAGTGTTTATGAGTGTTCCTTGTTCTGCCCACTCCTCATATTTATTTTTTCAAAATAAAGGAGGGGATTAAACTGCTATCCTAAAACTATGTTACAGGCCTACCTACATACCAATTAGTCTTTTTAAAGGATTAAAAATAAATAATTGTTCTCCAAAAACTGGGGTATAGTTCTACGCACACTCTCATTAGTCTTAAAACAAAATGCCAGTAAGGATTTCAGGGTAACTAAGAATTATGTCGCACTGAATACGACTTTCTAGTGTTTTCCAACATGAATTCACTAAATCTGTAAGACGTATGAGTATTTTTGTAAAATCAATGTTAGTTCAACATGGATGATTCTTTATTACTAGAAAAATCGGATTACCAGAGTTGTTTCAAAACAAGTGAAATAAATTATAACTGCAAGAGAAAAAACTAACACCCCCAAATTTTAAATCTTAAGTTTGGCAAGCACAGTTAATTCTTTCTTAAGGAAATGTTTGGGTTAAAGAGGCAACACATACACTAATGCCAACGAGAAATGTGCTACAATGTATGAATTACAGCACCAAGACCACGAGACATACTTTACAACGTAAACAGTCCCTACAAACGTAAATGTACGTATGGTTTTCAAAAATGCAGACTGCACACATTTGAAAAGTAGGGAATAAGTGGGTTTGAATTAGCATGAACAATATCCTTCTCAAAAGTTCTTATATTCTTTTCTCTTAACTTTTTGCAGCTGTGTTATAAAGTTAGAACATCTCAAATGAAGGCTCTTTACTTTTCGCTGCCTACCGAACCGCCCCCTCACAATGGGTCCCACCTCCCTTAGACGGAGATGGGGTGGGGATGTTTCCCGCTCCGAAACTAAGAAATAAAAGCCCCGTCCCAACTCCTGAAAGGTGGGGACAAGAGAGGCTGAGAAGCTGCAGACTCAAGTATGCAACAAGGAGGGAACTGTTTGGAAAGCTTCTTTCCTGCACTGAACTCCCCATTCCTTTCCTCCTCCCAGGTCGCTCCACGACGCTGGGCCGGACAGAGACAGGTGAATCCCAAGAGCGGAGGAAGAGGGAGGAATAGACGATGGAGGGAGAACCGCGCTTGGGCAATGAATGAGCCGTGCCGTGCCGCAACCGCACCACCTGTTCCTTCCAAGGGTGCCAACCCGGCCTGCCGGCAAGGTTCCCACACCAACCGTGCCGCAACTCTTGCCGGTGTCCTCCGCTTCACTGCTGAACGCCGGGCCTCTTCTCCCTTAGCTTGGGGAGGGTGAAAACCGGCAGTCCAGAAGCCAGGAGGTCTGGGCCTAGTCAGGAACCAGAGCCTCAAGCGTGGGGACGGGAGGGGGAAGCCTGTTGTCCTTAGCGTGCGGGCCAAAGTAGGAACCATAGAGGACGAAGAAGTGCATTCGGCCTGACTAGGACTACGAAGGCGGGGTCGGCTCGGTGCCCGCCGGGCCGAGGTTAAGGGTGACAGGCCCGGTTACTGGATAAATCTTCCCCACTGCTTGCCCAGAGCCTCACGCTTACCAAGATCCGCTTGAAAAGTGCGTTCTCCTTGGGCGGGAGGCTCACGGCCGGCATCGTTCCGGCTCCTCCCGCTGCTCCCGCCACTACCCGGCTCGGTTAGTCTGTTTGTCCGACCGCCGCCGTTGCCGTTCCCTGCCTGCTTCAACCTTGAATACAGCGATCCGTCGCCACCAGTAGGTCTCGGGTGTCGCCGCGTCGCCCTACCAGGACACCCCCTTCTCCTCGTTGTCTTTTTTCCTTTCTCACTTAACGCTGCCGCCGCCTCCCCCCCCCCACGAGTCTCCGTCGGCGGTTCACGTGGTAACTGAACAGACGGACAGAGGCTGCCAAAATGGCGGACGCGGAGGGCTTTCCCACCCGGGTCACACCCCCTAACACGCAGGCGCGATGACCCCTTCTCCCCACCTCCTCTGTCCTGGAGCTTGCCGGGTAACCCGGAGGCTGGCGCGACTGCGAAGACAGAGAGGGTCCGGACAAGGCCCCGCCCATTCCTTTAGCCGGTGCACTCGTAGCGCCTGGGGAGCGACAACCTCGTCATCAAAAATAGCCTGTCTGTTCCTTCCTACTACTAGATTGCCTTTCATTCATTGGATAGACTCTCGTACACTGTGTGATCATACTTTGAACCTGAAGTGCTAAAAAGCAGGTGTAAGTGTTCAGGAAATGCTGTATTTGATCATGGACGAAATGCCTAATTAAGGAGCAGAAGAGGAAGAAAAAACAAATTTTCCCTGGGTGGGGACTTAAGAATAGAGATGGAGAGGAAGGGTCTTAGTAGGTTTTGAAAAGCGTGAAAAGAGATTAACCTATTAAATGAACCTAGCTGACTGAGGAATAGATGATTTGGTGACTATTGCCTAAGATGAGCCTGAGACAGATAGCCAGATCCGAAGAGACATATTTGTACTACCAAAGGACCCTTTGCTTCTTGAAATTTATTAACGTATTAAAATATCTTATTTTACAGTTTTCAAATTGCTCTTCATTAATTCCCCCCCCGAAAAGTGTGAATTGAGAAAGATGTTTCCCAGTGTAAAAATCCAATTGAATTTTTTAGCTGCCATCTTGATTGCTCTCTCCCTTCACCTGAATCATAAATACAATTTTACAAATTCCAGGAATTTCCTTTAATTCTGTGATCTCTCTTCAACAGTTTAAGAAACTATGTTTCAATTTTGAAATATGACTTTTTTTTTTTAGGCCTTTTTTTTTTTTGGTCGTTGTTTGAATCAGAGTCTCAAGCTGTCTGTCCCTACATAGAGTGCTGGGGCGTCACAGCTCACAGCAACCTCAAAGACTTGGGCTTAAGCGATTCTCTTCCCTCAGCCTCCCAAGTAGTTGGGACTACAGACGCCCACCACAACACCAGCTTTTTTTTTTTTTTTTTTTTTTGCAGTTTTTGGCTGGGCCGGGTTTGAACCCACCACCTCAGGTAAATGAGGCCAGAGCCCTACTCCTTTGAACAACAGGCGCCACACAACCCCAGCTATTTTTTGGTTGCAGTTGTCCTTGTTTAGTAGGCCCGGCCCATCCGCCACCCTCGGTTTATGTGGCCAATGTCCTGCCAACTGAGCTTCTGGCACCACCTATGACCAGTTTTTTAACTTTCACTTTTATATATATATATATATATCAAAACTAAGAACAAGCTTAGAATTCATTTTTTTAAGTTGTTATTTACTGATAACATGCAAAATTCGCTGCCCCATGATGTCTTTCTACCAACTTAACTGAGTCTAACTGCAAGTGATAATTTTGGCTTAGATATTAACAGGTTTCTAAATTTCTGGCTTCATATCCAAAGTCCTACAGCAGTATTATTTGCTATGGTTTTCTAAATTTCTCCTGTAAGTAATATTTTATTTTTCCCTTCAGAGGAAGAAAATTTCTGGCCTTTGAAAAAAACAGTAGTTTCCACCAGTTTGGCAAATGTTATATTCCTTTCAGCTGGTAATAAATAAATAGCAATTTTTAAGTTCAGTGAGTCCTAGTCTGATTTAACATTTATCTGATTTATTTTCTAGATAACAGGCTAATCACACCGTAACTTGAGTCTGAATTCAACAACAAAATATCTACTCTGATCACTAATTTGACAGAGATCCCTTTTAATTTGAGTTTTGCTGTGAATGACAGCTATGCTTCCAGGAAGTTAATGTATCAAGGCTATCTGCTGCTACTGCTAATGATGATGATGGTAGTTCACTCATATTACCCTGTGCATTTGTGTGTCACTATGGTCAAAAATGCTACTTCGAAAAACTTAGTCATAGGGCGCACCTGTGGCTTAAAGGAGTAGGGCCCCGGCCCCATATGCCGGAGGTGGCAGGTTCAAACCCAACCCTGGCCAGAAACTGCAAAACAAACAAACAAAAAAAAAACTTAGTCATAAATGAATAAAATCATTTACCTCGCAAACTTTAATTCTACAAAAGGCATATATAGAAAACGTGAAATTTCTCCATGTGCTTAAGATATTTTCTGTAGAGACTTTTATATCTTATTTATTATTTAGATTTTATGAAAAGCAACATAAAAGAAATCTATATGTTTGTCACTTAGATTAAAAAAAATTTTTTTTGTATTATTTTTGGTGAGACAGGGTCTAGAGTAAAGTGACATGATCTCAGCTCACTGCAACCTCCAACTCCTGGCTCAGTCTCCCAAGTAGCTAAGACTACAAGCAATTGCCATTACATTGGCTCATTTTTATTTTGGGGACAGTTTCACTTTGTTGCCCTCAGTAGAATGCCATGTTGTCATAACTCAAAACAACCTCAAACTCATGGGCTCAAGTGATCCTCATGCCTCAGCCCCCCAAGCTGCTGGGACTATAGGTACCTGCCACACCTGTCTATTTTTTCTCTTTTAAGAGACTTGGTGGGCGGCTCCTGTGGCTCAGCGAGTAAGGCGCCGGCCCCATATACCGAAGGTGGCGGGTTCAAGCCCGGCCTCGGCCGAACTGCAAAACAAAAAAATAGCCGGGCGCTGTGGCGGGCGCCTGTAGTCCCAACTACTAGGGAGGCTGAGGCAAGAGAATCGCTTAAGCC
>CAUYON010199874.1:0-47707 GCA_963573935.1 Arctocebus calabarensis
TCCCTCTTTCTTTAAGGCTGCATAATATTCCATGGTGTACATATACCACAATTTATTGATTCATTCATGGGTCAATGGGCACTTGGGCTTCTTCCACAACTTAGCAATTATGAATTGGGCTGCAATAAACATTCTGGTACATATATATTTGTTATAATGTGATTTTTGGTCTTCTGGATATATACCTAGTAGAGGAATTGTAGGATCAAATGGCAGGTCTATTTTTAGATTGCTAAGTGTTCTCCAAACATCTTTCCAAAAGGAATGTCTTAGTTTGCATTCCTACCAGCAACGTGGAAGTGTTCCCTTTTCTACACATCCACACCAGCATCTCTGGCTTTGGGATTTTGTGATGTGGGCTAATCTTACTGGAGTTAGATGATATCTCAAAGTAGTTTTGATTTGCATTTCTCTGATGATTAAGGATGATGAGCATTTTTTCATATGTCTGTAGGCCGTGCGCCTGTCTTCTTCAGAGAAGTTTCTCTTCAATTACCTTGCCCACCCTGAGATGGGATCACTTGTTCTTTTCTTGCTAATATGTTCGAGTTCTCTGTGGATTCTGGTTATTAAACCTTTGTTGGAGACATAACCTGCAAATATTTTCTCCCATTCTGATGGCTGTCTGCTTGCTTTACTTACTGTGTTCTTGGATGTACAGAAGCTTTTTAGTTTGATCAGGTCCCAGTAGTGTATTTCTGATGTTGCTTCAATTGCCGGGGGGCTCTTCCTCATAAAATATTTGCGCAGGCCGATTTCTTCAAGACATTTTCTTCTAGTATTTTTATAGTTTCGTGTCTTAAGTTTAAATCTTTAATCCAGTGGGAGTCTATCTTAGTTAATGGTGAGAGGTATGGGTCCAGTTTCAGTCTTCTACAGTTCGCCAGCCAGTTCACCCAGCACCATTTGTTAATCCTCATGGCCTGGGAATTGTTTACTAATTTCTGAACCCAGAGTCTAACTTTCTTCCTCAAGTAACTCTTCTCTAGCTATGCATTTTCCGTTCTAATTCTATATTCTCATCTATTCCACCTCTGTTTTAGGCCTTATATAGTATTGGAAATATATTCAACTAAGTTCCCAGAGGTTAAAGGAGCAGATCTTTGCTTTCTTTAGGGTTTTTACTTTTTGCTTATCTGTTCACTTAGAGAATAAGAAGGCAAGAGGTTTGACAGCACAGCAGGAAGAATACTGGAATTTGGGTTAGTGGGTGTAAGTTCTAACTTGGTCCCTTTGCTAACCAGCTGTGAGTGTGTAGGTAACACAACTACCTCTCTGGGCCTTATAGTTTCTCCTTGTGCAAAATGAGATGCTTTGGACTTCATTTCATTTTTTCTATTCATGGCCAGAATTTTCAAATGTGACCATGATTCTTTATGTGATCATACAAGTGGATTTCTCTGTGGCGATTAAGAGGGAAATCAGACTAAATAAATCCAACAAGATTAAAATGAACACAGCTTTCCATCCCTAATTATTTCTTTGCTTTGGAAAAAAATCAAGACCCTACGAGGTGGGCCCAGTCCCATGGAATGTGGGTCCATTCCTTAACTGCGTTTAGCATGTATGACTGGAAAAAAATCATAGCAAAGAAAGTGGGACATCTGTGGCTATGTGTAGTTGGGTCCCAACGGCGAGAAAGTGGTGTATCATGAAGGATACTACGAGATACATTTTCTGCTCCTTTATCTCGAGATTCCTGTGGAGAACTTGCCAATTCAGTACTGCATCTAGTTCTTTCTGTTTGTGATTTTGTGGAAAACAAAGCTAGGCAAATATTGTCATGGTTGTTAAGAAAAAAATAAAAGCAGCGCCCAATTTTCAGAACCATAATTAATGTTGGGATTATGCCAGACTCTCTGGGTTGATTTTTTTTTTTAAACCTTTTCCTCTGTCTTGGCAGCAAGTTGCAAGGAGACCAGTGATTCCTGTTCTTTGGAAATGACAAATCAGGTCAAATTGAATTTCTAAAGCATAGAAGGGTGTTTCAAATTTCCAGAAACTTCTAGAAATATTTGCATTTAAGTTCTCCTTTTTTGTTGTTGTTTTGTTTTAAACCAATTTGCATGAAAGAGAAAAACTAAGTAACAAACCACATGGACATCCTTTCTGGCTGATGGTCATGGCATTTGGCTCATTGTGTGTTCTCGTGATAGACATATCATTTGGCTAGTTATATCTCTTCTTGGACTAACAGATTCATCGTATCTCTCTGGGTACTTGAAGAGGAAGGGTTTCCATTTTGGTGCTACACTCTAATTAAAGGCTGGTACCGAGCTGTAAGAGATTCCAGCTTTCCTTGTGTTGTGCCATTTAGGTAATGCTCTCTGAAGACTGGCTTGAGGACGCGGCATTTAGGGGTCCTCCCAGTGATCTATACATTTAGGGCTCCTACCAGTGATCTATGCATTTAGGGCTCCTACCAGTGATCTGTGCGTCTCCATCTAGTCCGACCTTCGCCCCTTCTTCACAAGACAAGGTATAGGATAAAAAAATCAGCAATAGCAGCTTTAGATTGAGCTTGATTTAGCTTACAAGAAAGCCCATTCTGGTCTGGTTTTTGAAATATACACTAAAGCTCAAAAATACACTATTCTGCTGGGATGTCAGCAGCTAGGTTGTTACCATGTTTTTACTCAATTGATCAAGTTCCTTTAGGAAATGTACTATGTTATCACTTAAAAAAATCACCAAGTGGAAAAAAAAATCATTTGTGCTCTTTCTCTCTCTCTCTCAACTTCTTGCAAAGACAATCTGTATAGTTGGATAAGAGGGCTTGTGATGGGTACAAGTATTAACAGAGTGCTCAAGACTCGGCAAAGATTCAACGTGGAAATACAAAGGTATGTTTTGGAAGGATGAATCACTTCCCCCCACTCCCACTAATTAATAGCATATTATAACAAAGGAAATCATTAAATCGTGAAGGTATGTTTGTGCGGGTCACATTTATCAAACATGGTAAAGTAATCTTGAGCTTTATTAGTGCCTGTGTATTTTTTAACATGATCGATGGAGTCCCCTTCCCTATTGTTCAAATGTGAAAATGTTTTAAAAGGAAAAACATGCTTTTATTGCCATTTTTAAAAGTATTGAAGGGGATAAAAAGGAGAGCATAATAAGAGCAGTATATTTTTATGTCAAAAGTAACCTTTCTATGGTACTCTTTAGATAAAACTGAATATTGCAAAAGAAAGGGAAAGATAAGTAGTTCCCTTATTCATCTTAGTCCAAAATCTATTTTCCTCACTGCTGGTTGTTGTCATTGTGTGATGATATGACATGGTACCAGAAGATCAGATTATCAGGAAAAAGGAAAAAAAAAGGAGATTCCCAATTTAATAGTTGCTCGCTGAAATTTTGCTCTTATCTCTACATCACAGAAAAAATAAGTAGTTGTTAAATTTCAAATCCTGCCGTCTTTGTGATTTATCATCAAATTGTGGGTGCACTTAGCTGCCTAGCGTCAGGGAATCCAATAAGTCCTGTCACATAAGAAAAAAAGAAAAAATTCTATTGGATAATGGGTTTCCTTCTCCCCCACAGTGATTTATTTCTGTCACAAGACTTAATTTTATCATGAGGCAGATGCTCTGTCTGTATCAGTGCGTTCATTTCTGCATTTATCTGCTTCATTAAAAAAAAAGAACACCTGCTACATTTTTTAAAGATGTATTTGTTTTTTTAGTATATGCCCTGATGACCTGATTATCTCCTGTTTAAACACATGTTTAAATTCCACTTTTTTTTTTTATGAATTGAAAACTCCTTGGCCATTTTATAAAGTGAGACCAATGTGAAGAGGTGCCATGGCAAATGAAATTGCAAGGGGTAACTGTTACAGTGACAGAAGGTGTTAACATCTGAGCTCTCTGGTGCCGAGTCTCCGCCATTCATGTCAGAGGGAATAAGCAAAGCTTAGCGGGGTTATCAGGTGATACCTCGGATGAAACGGTGACAGCCTCTGTTATGAATTAATTTTGTTAGCCTGAAAGTGAAAGACATTGTTGCCTTTCACAAAATCTGCAGGTAGATTTAAGATTATAGATGAAAGAAAAAAGAAGAAAAGGAAAAGGGAAAAAAGGAAGGAAGGATGGATGGATGGAAGGATGGCAGGAGAGAGGGAAGGAAGGAAGGAAGGGAGGGAGGGAGGGAGGAAAGAAGGAAGGAAGGAAGGAAGGAAGGAAGGAAGGAAGGAAGGTACGGAGGGAGGGAGGAAGGGAGGAAAGAAGGAAGGAAGGAAAGGAGGAAGGAAGGAAGGAAGGAAGGAAGGAAGGAAGGAAGGGAGGGAGGTAGGGAGGTAGGGAGGGAGGGAAAAAGAAAGGAAGGAAAGAAGGAAGGAAGGAAGGAAAGAAGGAAGGAAGGAAGGGGAAAGGAAAGGAAGGAAGGAAGGAAGGGAGGGAGGGAAAAGGAAAGGAAGGAAAGAAGGAAGGAAAGAAGGAAGGAAGGGAGGAAGGAAGGAAGGAAGGAAAGGAGGAAGGAAGGAAGGAAGGAAGGAGGGAAGGAAAAAGGAAAGGAAAGGAAGGAAAGAAGGAAGGAAGGAAGGGAGGGAGGGAGGGAAAAGGAAAGGAAAGAAAGAAGGAAGGAAGGAAGGGGAAAGGAAAGGAAAGGAAGGAAAGAAGGAAGGAAGGAAGGGAGGGAGGGAAAAGGAAAGGAAGGAAAGAAGGAAGGAAGGAAGGAGAAAGGAAAGGAAGGAAAGAAGGAAGGAAAGAAGGAAGGAAGGAAGGAAGGAAGGAAGGACGAGCCTCTGGCTGTGATGGTATGGCTGATAAATTTCACATAACAGTAGCCATTGGGATAATTAACATTCCAATTTTGTAAAGATACTTGTTTTCCTGAGGTGTTCTTACATAAAACACATTGCTAACTGACAGAGAACAGTGGGAAATGAGCATCCACCTTTGACTGGGAAATAAAAGTCAACGGGAAGCTTCTCAGGTGGGAACTGTTACCATGCCAGCACTGTCACACACGAAGAGCTGCAAGGGAATTGCTGTTCCTGTCCGTGAGTCATGTATGAAAGGTAGACACCGCAAAAACGATTGAAGTGAGCCAGAAGGAAAGGCTTAGGGATGGGCCATGGCTTTGACATTCTGGTAAAGAGTGGGAAGAGTGATGATCAGATGTTTTACTATTTCTATGAGAACAATTCGACATAAAGATAGCCAAACTACAGAAAAATTAAGTTTGGCAGCAAGTAAGTAGTTTCATATTCCAGGTGGAGTCCATCCATCACTAGAAAGGTTTACTAAAGAAAAGAAAACTAACGTCTACGCCAGTCAAACTGAGAACCAGTGATGGTCGATGCTAACTCAGGGCTGGGGATGTTCATGTAAGCACCTACTGACTGCAACAACTCTTGACACCTCAATAGCGGCTGCCATCGCCTCCGAGTGCCCCACACTCAACTCCCAGAGTCGTGTGTGGACAGCCTACCACACACACCTGAACCACCCTCCCGGACATCAGGCAACGGACAGACTTTTCCAAAGACTTCTCCGAGGCTGCTTGCCAGCTAACAATCCAGTTTGACAGTAAAGTTGTCACCAAACCCTTTTCCCCAGGGCACATGCAAAAACTACCTCTCCCTGCCCTGTTGCACGAGGTGACAACTGACAGCCAATGAAATGTGAGCAGATGTGACATCCACAGCCCAGCCGTGGTCCTTGAGAAGCCCGTGAGCTTCTCCTCACTCTCTCTCCCCCTCAGCAGTAGAGCAGACCCAGCCCAGGCCGCCCGAAGGCCTCACACCTCTGAGGAGAGGAGCCGCGACCCAGATCCCACATGTTAATGCAGAACTAGCCAGGCACAGTCAGCGCCACTGGACTCCTGGTAAGCAAAATATATTGAACGAAACAACTGAGGTTTGGAAGTTGTCTACAAAAACAGTAATCATTGATAGCCACCTCCAACAGATAACACCTGTGGATGGAGTGAGCCAAACAAAGCTCAATATTTGTACAACTACTTATCTTACTGTAATTGCTCATTATTTTTACATTACAACAGTAAAAAAAATAGAAAACAAAGGTACAGATACTGGTAATAGGAGCTAATACAATCCAGAAAAATGTAAAAAGATGAAAATTGCTAGGCATGTTAAAAGTCTTTAGACCAGACACAATGGTTCATACCTGTAATCCCAGTACTTTGGGAGACTGAGGTGGGAGGATCACTTGAAGCCAGAAGCTGGAGATCAGCCTGGACAACATATCAAGACCTTGACTCTAAAATAAATAAATAACAAATAAATGAATTAAATAGCTGGCATGGCTGTGTGTGCCTCTAATCATAGTTACTCAGGAGGCTGAGATGGGAGGATCCCTTGAGCTGTGATCATATCACTGCACTTACTCTGGGTGACAGTGAGACTCCGGCTCTAAAAAGATAAATAAATAAATAATTTTTAAAAAGTGATGTCTTTAACTTCACCTAGACCCTCACCTAAACGGCTGACCCTATGTTCAATTGCAAAAAATAATAATAAGAAGAAGAAGATTAGAGAATACAGTATATGTGAGATCCTAGAATATAAATCATTCAAATATTGAATCTAAAAAGCAAAATTTACATGGAAACAGAGTCCCTTGCCTTCCTTTTATATTAAATCTATTGTTTCACCTTCTTACAATCAACTTGTAGGCATGTTTTTGGGATCAACAGTACAGAAGTACTTATTTCCTTGTTTTTAAGTACAAGAAAACTAAAAATCAGAAAACTTGAATAATTACTACAAGGTCTTGTTAATAATAAAGATTTAGTCCAAGATTGGCATCAGACTAAATCTTTGTTCTTTTCATTATACCTACTGCCTCTACCTCTGTAAAAATTTAGATATTTGCCTATCTTTAAAAAAAGAAATGTATAAAACAGTTTTACCAAAAAAAGTGGAAAAAATGATCTTACAGCACCCTCTCTCAGCACACTGAGTCTATGGTAAAGATACTCCCTGAAGTCTGTAATCTTGTAAATGCAGGAGGCTTGTGAAAAATGTCCTTTGGTTTCCAAAGGGGAAGAGTGAGGGTTTAAGACATGGCTTTGGTCAGCTCTGGCATGCTGCCTCTACAAAACAGCATCGTTTTATAGGAGGCATTTCTCTTTAGTTTAATGTGGAAGATAAAGTTATAACAGCATTAAGGAATATCTTGCAGTTTCACACTCTACTCTGTTGGCAGGGAACTCTGTCTCTGCCCCAGCCCCCTGCCCCAACTGGCCACGTCCCAGAAGGAAAGAGTCCCCTCCACTCTCTACAGCAGCCTGTTCTGTTTAATGGTGGTGACAAATACGAAAGGTTTCTCAAAAGGGGACTGGCAGACAGAGCATTTGGAGACACCTTACCTCCTAAAAAGAAGAAAATAATCACTTATCAATATTGTAACGGGCCTTAGAAGAGCACCATGAAAGCATCTTTTGTCTCCATATCAAAGCAAGTGTGTATGAGAGATTTCAACTGGGAAAATGATTTTATATGGACTATCCAACAACTTTGACCTTATACAGTATTGTGAGAGCCCACTTTTATAAGAACTCAGTTCCAGAGTCTTTTGGACCTAATGCATACATATGTAGTGGTTAGACTTTTGCTTATGAATGATATCAAAGTAAACATAAGCTTTAATAAAGCCGCCAGCATCCATGCTCCTTTTACCCATAACCACTTCCAGGGCTCCAGTTCAGCTGGAACTTTGTTTGGGTGATGTTTCCTGGGAGGGTTCGCCTGCCCTCCCGTCCCTAGTACTCCCGATGGCCTGCACAGGGCAGAAGCTGCCACTTGGAGAAGTGGCGAGGTGACCCTCCAGCATGGATTGGAGGTTGGGACCATGCATTATTTGGAGCTCTGCTGCCACAAGCCCAGCCCTCCTGCTCATATTCGTAAGCTGTGTCCAGAAATGGAAAAGGAGGCACGATGGTGGATTGAGAGTGGGAAGAAAGGCGGGATCTTGGGGTGAATATTCGTGTCAGCACAGGGGATTTTCCATGAGCAAAATCTTGCGACATAATTTTGACACATACTCAGAGGACTCCACCAAAATTTTAGTCAAGCACTTTACTCCTGAATCCTGGTTCCCTGAGATTCAGACGCTATGGGTTCATTTGTAAAAATTTAGTATTTGTTGAATGTAATGCTTACTATGCCAGGTGTACCAGTCACATGGGTTCTTGCCCACAAACAGTTCTAACCCAGGTGGGAAGACAGGTACACACGCATTTGAACAGAACCCTGGAATATGAGAGTAACAGAGATACTCACTGGATGGACTGAGATCCCTCCTGCAGAAGCCCTAAAACAGTACTTGCACCCCGTCACCCAAAGGCTTAGTATAACTAATGAGGGCATGCATTGGGGTCCTGGGCACTGGGTGATTTAAATTAGTTGCTAATGCTGAATAAAGGAAGAGCTGGGCCCAATCCCCTCCCAGCAATAATCGGTAAAGTTGGGACATACATCCTCCCATTTACTCCCACCCCCACTCTCTCTTACAAGTGTACCTTTGTGCACTTTACTCATATTTATCAATATAAACCTTTATAGGAAGCTGAGTTTGCCTCTCTTGAACTAAAAAGAGATGGTAGAGAAGCTTATAATTTTTTGTTAGAAGCATGGGTGCATTTGGAAGAAAATGAAAAACGGGGAAAAACCTATTTTTTATATTTACCATTTACTCCTCTTTATTTCTTTCTATATGTCAAAATTCCCATCTGGGACATTTTTCTTCGACTAACAAAACTTGGTTCAATACATTTCTTATAGTGAAGATTGCTTGCTTTTTATTATTTATTTATTTTTCTTTTTAGAGACAGAGTCTTACTTTATTGCCCTCAGTAAAGCACCATGGCATCACAGCTCACAGCAACCTCCAACTCCTGGGCTTAAACGATTCTCTTGCCTCAGCCTCCCAAGTAGCTGGGACTACAGGTGCCCACCACAACACTGGCTATTTTTGTTGTTGTTTTTGCAGTTTGACTGGGACTGGGTTTGAACCCACCACCCTTGGTATATGAGACCAGCGCCCTACCCCCTGAGCCAGAAGTGCTGCCCATCTTGCTTTTTATTGACCTGAAAATTTTTATAATCTTTTAGGACTTAAAAGAGGACCTTCCATTGTCCTTGGGCCTATATGGTTTATGATGAGCAGTCTGCTGTAATTCTCATGTTCAATCCTCTGTACATGTGTCTTTCTCCCTTTGGCTGTTAGTTAGATTTTCTAGATTTTCTCTTAGATACTGATTTCAGAAATTTCATTATCATGTGTCTTGGTGTGATTTTCTTTATGATTCTTCTGTTTAGAGTTTACTGACTTCTCAGTTGCATTACCTAACCATCTTTGTGCTTTTTGCAACAGTACAGATTGACTGAAGCTATATTATTATTTACTAATGTTGGAACAAATTAACTCCATGTTTTACACAATTTAATTCTGGAAGTACATGAATATCATTACATATTACTTTACTGAGGCCCAAGCACACATTGTCTCAGATAATTCTCACAACATCCTTCTGAGCTAGGCACAGTTATTATTCCCATTTTACTGAAAACTAAGACTCAAACAGTGAGGAAGCCAGAAATGAGCCAGGCGGCCGCTCCAGAGCCGGAGCTCCCAGGCCTTCACTGCTCTCTTCTAGGGGCGGGTACTGCAAAAAGGAAGAAGATGCTCTTCCTTCCTCTTCACTCATAAGTAGAGAAACAAGTATGCTCAGATGTTGCCCTCTGTCCTTTTAAAGTGTAGACTAGAACAACAGGAGATTCCTGCTGCCTGAGACCAGACTCTCACATTCCTCTTGTAGGAGAGGCCTCAGTGTGAGCTCCCAGGTCGCTACTCAAAGGCAATGCGCACCTTCACCTTTTCACCCTTGTTGTCCCTGTGATAGGTGGGAGGGGCCGTGCGCAGGTCTAGCTCTGCCCTCCTAGTACTGACTTTACCTCGCAGACACACGAACTGGGGAGCAGGGGGCCGAGGAGACTTCAAACACAGCCTTGTCCTCACAGGCAAATAGCTGCCCGGTCTATCACTCACAGATGAGAAAAAGAGTTCTGGATTTTCCTTCAGGGTGAGAATTGCCAGCATCTAAATCAAGGCTGAAAACTTGAAAGATCTAGGGAGGTGGGACTCCACAGAGAGTCTGGATGATAGCACAGAAGTCTCCATTCAAATGTCCAGGAAACTTCCACCCAGAGTTAAGCAAGTGAGCACATGTATGTCTCCGTATGAGACAAAATGTTTTACAATAAGTAATTTTACCTCCTCTGAGGAGGTAAAATTATCCAGTAGGTAACAGGTTTTCGTGAACTTCTCCAGGGGACAAATGGGCATTCTCCACCAGCATGTGGAGAGACTTATTCCAGGAGAAGGTAGGGAAAGTGGCTGCCAACTCGGAAAACCCTCCTAGCCTCCGATCATAGGCTTTCGCCTTGACTCATCTGGCTTATTAGTTTCAACTTTCCTCGCAAACAAACAAAAAACCCTCTCTGATGGAGCTTGCTAAAAAGTATGAAAATTAACATACATATCATTCCACAGACACCCCAGCTCCAAGAAGTAGGAGCAGAAACACCAGCCTGATCACACATAATAGCAAATAGCCAGAATTAACAGTGGCCCAACTCCACATTTCTTATTTAAGAAGCTTTGGCCAACATAAAGATTATGTGTTCTATAGAGCCTAGAGGGTGCTGAGCACAGCCTCAGGGCAAGCTCAGTAACATAATTACTGTGGTAGGATTTCCCCAGTGGACAGGAGTTTAGACTGAGTGATGCTAGCTGTTGGGTGGAACACGCTGAGAGTGCAGATGAGAAGATCCCTTCAAGGACAAAGGAAAGTCGGCACTTGACCCATAGATGCTGAGACATTGAGACACTCCCACTCCCAGGGAGAAGCCCAGACGCTCCCGCTCCCAGGGGGAAACCGAGACGCTCCCAGCACAGCCTAGAGAGGGAAACACCGAGCACCTCCATTCGTGGTGTGGGGGCAGGTGGGCGGTGGAGTCTGAACAGCCCTGGAGACTGCTGCAGCTCCTCTGTATTCTCTGCATTCCCCCAGCTAAAATGCCTGTTGGAGTCCATTTACTCCAACATCGATAAAGATTAATACATCTTCACCAATGTGTCCTGTTGTGAGAAGCACAAAGGAGTCTAGACAGCACAGGATCACTGGCTGGACTGAGGGGACACACTCTGGAACACATCCTCTTCCAGAAAATCAGTGCAGCCTCCACCCATCCCCTAGCCCTTCGTGGAGGTGGCTGTGACACAGGAATGGTCACAGAGAGTCCAAATTGGTGATTTTTGGCAACTCAAACCTTTTAAGATTTCCTACACAAAGGTGGCAGCTCTTTGTTGGGTCTCAGCCTGTGGAGTCTGAGACAGAAGGTCACCTACCTGCAGCCCAATAACGGAGCTCTGGGCCCCGGAGAAGGTGTCCCAGGGACCTGCCTGCGTCACATTAACAGTCAGACACCCACAACCTGCTTCTCAGTCCACACAGAGAGCAGAGGAGGGCCTGGCTTCAGCTAAGAGCGGCCAGCAGGACAGTCCATTCAAAGTCAAAGCCCTCTGAACAGTCATGGGAACATTGTCTTTTGTTCCAAGTCAAAAAAGAAAAAAAAGCAAAATCATTGTTGAAGTTAAAAAACCTAATAACTACCTTAGTCCTCTAAGCCTGGACATAAGTTTCACAGCTCACTCTGTTACGAGATGAGACCCGCGGAGAGCCAGTGGCCGAGCATCAAAGCAGCGATGGCCTCCCTGGGCCACCCACATGGCCAGGCTATAGAAAGCACAAGCCCAGTCCTGACAATGGCTGTCCTTGACGTAACCGGGCCAAGTCCGAAGGGCTACGTCAAGGAAACCACCCCAGACAGTGGCCGTTCAACATCTAAATACCATGCCTTTAGGGTCTGGACCGAATGGACGGGTTTTCTCCCGAAAGCTATTTGTTCACAAAGACCATCAGGAAACTGCCTCTCTCTACTCCTGTTTGCAAGAAGCTCTAAAACAGTGATTCTTAACCTTTTTCATCTCATGGCACACTTGAACCTATAGTTAAACTTCTGTGACACATCTGTTGATCCAAAAAAAAAAGTTAAAAAAAAAAAAGAGAGAGAATATACTTACTTATCGTGCTTTGAACTTATTTCAAAAATAATTTAATTAATGACCTTTAAAAATGTTCATGGCACATCTAAGATCCTCTCAGGGCACAGGAGTATGTCTGGGCACACTGGTTAAAAATCACTGCTCCAGGCACCAAGGACACACATGGCTCAGCAGGGACCGTACCAGGCTAGCAGGTAGCGTTCAAGAGACAGCACAAAAGTGAATGTGAGCTATTGTGCTATTCTTATTTTTGGCTGTCAGTGGGAACAATTGGAAACAGTAAGAATAAAACAAATAATGGTGATAAAAATGGGATGCATTGGTATTGGGACAGAAATTCTCTTTCTGGGATTTTCCCATTGCTGAGCAGCTAGAAACTGCCCCAGGATGTTGTACAGTGGAGAGAGGTGGTTCGGGGAAAGCCACTGGCTGCATAGACACCTGAGTCCTGGCCCAGCTCTGCCTCCACACCATTGTTGTGCTTATAACCTTAGCTGGTCATAAAAATAAATAACATCTACGTGTGTTAAGCACTCACTCCATGCAGGCAACTGTCCTCCATACTTTGTGCCCATTAGTTCAGTCATCACAAAGATGATGGATGGTGGCATATCATTCACACCATGTTACAACTGGGACAGCAGTTGGGTCATGTGCCCAATGCCACACGGCTCAATTCTGGACAGTCTGGCTGCAGAACCTAAGCTCTTACTGATCTTTCACCTCATCCGAGCTCTTGTTTTCTCATCTGTGAAAATGTCCCCTAAACACCTCACAGAGGCATGTGCCAGGCCAGGAGACAACGCGTACACACACACACAGAGCCCACCGCCTGGGGCAAAATCAGCACCAAAATGACAGCTGTTACCTCCCGCCTTTCTTTCCCTGTCCTTCACTCCAGACGCAAAGACATGGAACCAGCAGGGAGGGCGTGAAGAAATCGTGCCAGCTTCTTTTTTCCCCCAGCCAGTGTCCTGTGTGCGTATATACTGTTGTGCTACATAACTAATACTCAAAGGAATCATATAATGAAGCCACCAAGTGCCTAGAACACAGTAGGCATTAAACAAAATCCACCATTCCACAAAACCCTTTTGCTTCCCAAGCTTGCCCAGTCTCTGCTGAGTGGGTTTGAGATTATTGGCAATATATCCATTGCAAACCCCTTTAGTCAACAGAGGTTGCTCTTTGTCTTAAAACTCTGTCTAGGGGGCGCAGCATGTGGACGCTCGGGTGCCGCGCAGCTGCGGGTCTCCTGCCCTGGGCGGCGCTCCCGGGCCCGGCTGAGGCCTTCACCCCTGCCCCGCGGCCAGCAGAGTCCGGGCCAGAACAACTGTGGCCCGCGCGCCCCGCCATGCCAGTTTGAACCTCGACTGCCTCAATCAGATTCTGAATGTCAAAAAGCAGAGGGTCTATCTGATGAATTTGAGGAAATCAGGAACTTTGGGCAAGCCAGGTTCTCTAGATGAGACCACCTATGAGAGACTAGCTGAGGAAACGCTGGACTCCTTAGCAGAGTTTTTTGAAGACCTTGCAGACAAGCCTTACACATTTGAGGACTATGATGTCTCCTTTGGGAGTGGCGTCTTAACAATCAAACTGGGTGGAGATCCAGGAACCTATGTGATCAACAAGCAGATCTGGTTCTCTTCTCCATCCAGCGGGCCCAAGCGCTACGACTGGACTGGGAAAAGCTGGGGGTACTCTCACGACCGGGTGTCCCGCCAGCTGACTAAAGCCTTAACAACCAAAGTGGATTTATCTTCCTCACCTATTCTGGAAAAGGCCCTTGCTGGCCAACCCGGTTTTGAAGCTGTCGGGCTCCAACCCCAGCCTCGTTCTGCAGTTGTGCGACGGTGTCTTCCGATTCCTGCTTCTGAGGACAGTGCAACTGTGCCTCACAGCTCTGCGAAAAGGACGTGTTGCCTCCCACCCTGCCCCTGAGTTCTGACGGTTAATTTCTACACAGGTTTTTTTTTTTTTTGCATTTATTATCTGATTTCCTCCTTCACATGCAAAATGTACCCCTTATCTTTTTTAATGTTTTCTACCTATACCTTCATATAGTAACCTCACAAAAGGAAGAAAAAATTGTTGGCAAAGAAATGGATTGTCTTCACTCTTGATTCTTGGAAGGATTTACTACATGAAGTAAAACTACATGAAGAGGGCTGGCCCTTCTATTTAAAAATGACACTCATTAAAGGGTAGCCCATCCGTGTTCCCAGACCTCTTTCAGGAAGTGTTTTTTGAGCTCATTAGCATTAAAGTGTGGGCCGTAACTCAGGTGGGAGGAGATCTCCCCTTGTGCTCTGTGCCTGCCGAGATGTGGCCTACACTGGGCTATCCAGGGAGACCTGCTGCTGTTTCTTCCACGTACTCATTCCTGTGTGCACATACATTTTTTTTTTAAATTAAAGGTCAATATACAATCAGCTGCTGCAATGCAAGTTGGAGAATGCAAAAAAATCTCCCAAAGACAAAAGAGGGGATGAGAGGAAGACATTTCTGTGAGCTGAGTGATATAGTGTAATAAACAAGGTCATAGAGTTGAGGAGTACCATGTAGACATGAAGGGTCATAGGAATGATAGAGATACTTGATAGGGCGGCACCTGTGGCTCACAGGAGTAAGACACCGGCCCCATATGCTAGAGGTGGAGGGTTCAAACCCAGCCCCGGCCAAAAACCACACACACACAAAACCGAGATACTTGATAAAAAGAGCCCTGGTCCTAGACACAGCTCAGCCGCATGTGTATCTGTGAACAGGCTTCACAAACTTCCTGGCCCTCTGTTTTTCTGTCGGTTAGACAAGAGGATAGAGTATAGTTGAGTCTCAATATTCACTGGTCTTATCAGAGAGCCGAACAGGCTAACGTTAATTCCTACTGGGTAGATGAGGGGAAGGCAGTGAACAATTTTTTAAACCATCTTGTTGCCCAGTGGAATCCCAGTTGAATTCTTGCTAAAATAATAGTCATCCTTTATTGTGCACTTACTAGGTTATTACCTGTTTCACCTTATTACCTCATTTTATTTTTATTGACCTTCACTTTTTATTATACATGAAGCAACAAGCCTCCAGGACATTAAAACTCACTCAAAATTATCTTGTGTTGTTTTCTTACCAAAGACTCATCACTGACAAGTCTGTGAATGTATAGCCAAGGCTTTTGCAATGGGTGAACAAAACTCCATTATAGATAAGAAGAACTCTTAACAATAGAGCACTATAAACAAATACTAGGTACTTACAATATTTTTTTCTTCAGAAATAAAACTGTTTTTAGGCTGGTAAAAAAAAAAACAAACAAAACTCTGTCTCGGCACAAATACAGGACTCTTTGATTTCAGCTGCAAGGGCATTTGAGTAACGGCCAGGGTCTGTAACATTTTGTGTCCTTGAAACCTTTATGTATCTGTTGTTTGGCCATCACAACTGACTGTGTGGACTTGGTTGGAATTACAACTCAATTTACACTCTATGTTTTCCCTTTACTTCTGCAGCATCATACAGGACCAGAGATTTAACAGCATTTCTGTGACTTTCTGGCCTCCTCTCGAGACTTTGATTTATTTCTACAAGTCATGACAGCATTCTTGGCAGCCAATAATAAGTCCTCAATTGGACACTCTAATCAGGCCCTTTCCTTGGCTACAGCTCTGGTCTCCTCCACTTCTGTGCTATAAGCAGAGAGAACTCAGCAAAAATGTGCTCCAGACTGGGGTGAGGACTGGAGCACTGAACCCTGCCAAAGTGGGGAGGGTGGCCGCACTGAGCCAAACCCTGCCTCTGAGCATCTTGTCCCCTGAGGAAGCCATTAGGCAAAGAGCTGGCTATGGCCGAGGGCGCTGCGTGCTCCTCCTCATGCCCACCTGTCACTCGATCCGCCCAGGGCCTGTACACTCGATCCGCCCAGGGCCTGTACACTCCTCCTTATCCCCACCTGTCATGTGATCCACCCAGGGCGCTGCACACTTCCCCTCATGCCCACCTGTCACGTGATTTAAAGCCAGACTGCTTACTTCTCTGGGACTCAGTTTTCCCATCTGTAGAATAATATTCTCTGGCATCTTTGCCACTGAGTTTAAAGAATTTAGCCATATGTGACCTTTACTATTCGCAGCCCTGTAGGAGTTGGGCATAGATACTTTGCTTTGAGACCTGAAACAAAACATAGGAGCAAAGAAATTTGGGGACCTGGCCACAGTTGCAATGTAGCTGGTATAAAAATTCACAATACTTATCTTAACGTTAAGTGCTATTGATTTCCAGAAATTTTTTGTCAAAAAATTGAATTATTAACATAGAAATAAAGCACTTTCACATGAATTGGGTATTTGAGTGAACTTAGGGGATTTGAAAACCCAATCTAATAGAAAACATTAATGCTCAGCTAGGAAGAATGCTGGTCGGACAGAGTTTCCCATTATATACTGTCGCGTGTGCAGCGCCCACCACCTTGAAACACTGACTGCTTCAGTCCCCACCATTACCTTGTGGAACACATTATTAGCAATTCTCAGCTCTGCTTCACAGCTGGGGAACCGAACAAGAGAGTTCAAATGGCTTCTCTGGGGCCACAGAGGAAGTCAGCGCTACGCGGGAGAAATTCTTGCGTTTGCTCTCTTTTTTTTCTCACTCAAATAGAGAAAGCAGGTTTTCTGAATTCTCACAGCTGAAATCATTCCTGCAACGAGAGACATACTTACATGACATTAGCTTCTGGGTATGGTCATAGCTACAGCACTTTTACATTTTAAAAATACAAGTGAATATGAGATTCAAATTAAGAAAACAACGCAGCTCGGCGCCCATAGCACAGTGGTTACGGCACCGGCCACATGTACTGAGGCTGGAGCGTTCGAACTCGGTTTGGGCCAGCTAAACAACGACAACTGCAACTAAAAAATAGCCAGCTGTTGTAGTCTCAGGCACTCAGGAGGCTGAGGCAAGAGAATCACTGGAGCCCAAGAGTTTGAGGTTACCGCGAGCTGTGACGCTCACTCTACCCAGGGAGACCTAGTGAGACTCTGTCCCCCCAAAAAAAGGAAAGAAAAGAAAAGAAGAGAAGACAACCCTGAGGTCGTGCCTCTCTAATGCCAGCCGCTGCGCTGCCAGGGATCTGGGAGGACTCTAAATCCCGCCCAGACTAGGACTCTTCTTTGGTGGCATTGGGTTAGAAGCTCCTGTCTTTTTATGCACACCCCTGCCAAACAAGATGCCAGACTCCCCGACGTTTGTTACGTGTGGTGTGCAGGGGCGGGGGGGAGCCAGCGTGTGAAGTCACTCAGACATTCACGGAGTCCTGAGTGTGAGTCAAGCTCTGTGCCTATGTGTTGAGAGAGAGAAGCAAAAACATTCTCCTTCCCCTCAAGGAATTTGGAATTTAGATAAGGAGACAAATCACGCGTGGTATGTACACTACGCTATGGTGAAACCTGGAGTCTAAATATATGTTATTTCTAATTTTGCTTAACCCCATATTTTTTTAACTTTTTGGATGCTGAAGTTTTTTTCCCCCCCCAGGAGCACCTAATAATGGCGCTAAAATTAGTTCTTTACTTGTAAAAATTATTTTTCAATCTCTCAATCAATATTCAGGTTTTAGCATTTCCTAAAAGGTCATTGTATTTAAGCTTCCTTAAAAAACAGTTACGTCATCAAGATGTAAATAAATACTTAATTTATATTCCATTATTTATGTCACATTGGGGCCTCCTGTCTGCCAGGTTTCTAGGCTGCGTGTCGGGCACAAAGCTAGACGGGCTAGAGGTCAGCAGGAGCAGAGGAGAGCAAGCAGACAGCGACGGCTGCAGCACGGGGCTCGGGTGACCGGGTGTGTGACCAGCGCCAGAGATGCCAGCACCCGCCAGGGGCCCCCAGGGGGAGGCTGCACGGAGGAAGTGATGTCGGAGCGGTCTCAGAGAGCAGAAGTACCATGGCGAGAAGAGGCTGAGGACTTTTCCAGGCAAAAGGAAAAACCAGCATGAAGGCAAAATGGCACAATTCAAGATTCTCCTGGGGCTCTACCCATCAAGTGAAACCCCCTGAGAAGGGCAGGAAGGGGGGCGGCGTCTACATAAGCATTGGTCAGCAAGCTGAGCCAGACCCCAAACTGCTTCCCAGCCCAGCCCCTCCTCTAGCCCCTCCTGCTCGCTTCCTTCTGCTTCCAACTTCACAAGCATGTGAAAAACACCTGAATGAGCCTCCTGGAACAGCAACGCAGAGTCACACTCGGGCAGAGCTGGGCACCATGTGAGCCAAGTCAGTAACTCAGAGTCACACTCAGGCAGTGTTGGGCACCACGTGAGCCAAGTCAGTAACTCAGTCACACTCGGGCAGAGCTGGCACTACGTGAGCCACTTCAATAACTCAGAGTCACACTCAGGCAGAGTTGGGCACCACGCGAGCCACGTCAGTAACTCAGTCACACTCAGGCAGAGTTGGGCACCACATGAGCCACATCAGCAACTCAGAGTCACATTCAGGCAGTGTTGGGCACCATGTGAGCCACGTCAGTAACTCAGTCACACTCAGGCAGAGTTGGACACCATGTGAGCCACATCAGTAACTCAGAGTCACACTCAGGCAGTGTTGGGCACCATGTGAGCCACGTCAGTAACTCAGTCACACTCAGACAGAGTTGGGCACCACATGAGCCACATCAGCAACTCAGAGTCACACTCAGGCAGAGCTGGGCACCACGTGAGCCACTTCAGTAACTCAGAGTCATACTTGGGCAGAGTTGGGCACCACGTGAGCCACGTCAGCAACTCAGAGTCACACTCAGGCAGGGCTGGGCACCACATGAGCCACATCAGTAACTCAGTCACATTCAGGCAGTGTTGGGCACTATGCAAGCCACGTCAGTAACTCAGAGTCACACTCAGTGCTGCACACTGCATGAGCCATATATCTACTTCCTCCTGTTCACCACTTACTGTTGCACAGAGTGTTAGCATTTATGCACAAAACTGGTTGTGCTATCCAATCTTTCTTAGGCACTGTTAGTTCTTGTGGTGATAATTGTTAAAACAGAAGGGTATGATATATTTGGGAATATTCTGTGGGCTTTCTTTAGTATTGTCTATACAGAAAATCAAGATTTTTTTTTTTATTTTATGTGCCATTAATACTACTCTGTAAATGTTCCTTTACAGTGTTTTTTGGTGGACAATACTTTCCACTGCTGGTCTTCACCACTGTTGAATGGCCACTGCTCTGCTGAATATCTGAAGTAGGGACATCCCTATAGCAAGAAGTCTTCTGTTGTGACACTATTTGCTAGGGAAGGTACCATATGAACATAATTATGCTGTAGCTAAAGACCTCTCTTAGGCTAAAGTCCTTGAACAAATAACAGTTATAAGTATTTCTTTGTTTAAAGTTTTATGAGGAAATAATCATTGCAAGCTCATTTAGATAAGCCTCAATTCTTCACTATCCTATGACAATATTTTTAGAGTTTGAGCATTTGCTAGTAACAAAGCACATTTTTTTAAAACCTACATTGGTGAAAGTCTTGTACATTCACTCATCAAATCTTTACTGAGCTCTTTCATTTGCATAGACACTGATATAAATGCTTGATACATCATTTTTAAAAAAACCTAAGGACTGTAATTATTCAATGGGAACTTCAGTGATCCTTGTTGCCAAAGACAAAATAATGATGGTAAATTGCATTGCTACATACAGCGCAGTTGCTAAATTTCAGGCACACTGTAAATGGTCAGTGTACAGAATATCTCATTCAATCCTCTTGGAGACCCCTTGAAGTAATTTTATTATCCCTCTTTTTATAGATGAGAGATCTGAGAATCAGAGAGATAATGAAATTTGTCAAAGCTTATTTGAGCTAGTTACACACAAAGACAAGGTTTGGACTCTGGAATGTCTAATTCAGAGGCTCTTCCCATGGTCTCAGGCGATGCACTTCCTGGCAAGAGAGCTCTTTGTCCCCAAGACTTATCCCTAGTTGGTGACATGGTGACACAACACTTCAAAGTTGTAACTGGAACAATTCCTGAGGTTGGCGGCTCTGCTCCAGAGCTGAGGACATGGAGAAATCAAGTCACAAGTCAGCACGAGGTGGGGTGAAGACTAGAGGCTGGGGTCCTCTGTGTTATATGAGGTCATCTCATATTCCCAAGAGGGAGAAAGAGAAGTGGTGGAAAGTTTGTCCTTCACAAACTTGTGCACATATACTCAAAAGGGAAGGAGGTGCTACTTGTGTATCTTTGTGTTAATAAAAAATAACTCAAATTATGGCCAGGTGCGGTGTCTCATTCCAGTAATCCCAGCACCCTGGGAGGCTGAAAACAGGAAGATCCCTTGAGGGCAGAAGTTTGAGAATAGCCTGAGCAAGAGCAAAACCCATTTCTACTAAAATAGAAAAACTAGCCAAGTATTGTGGCAGGTGCCTGTAGTCCCACATGCTTGGGAGGCTGAGGCAGAAGGATCATAGGAGCTCAGGAATTTGAGGTTGCTGTGAGCTGGGCTGAGGCCATAGCACTCTAGTCTGGGCAAAGAATGAGACTGTCTCAAAAAACAAACCAACAAAAAACCCTTGAATTAAAATATTTATCAATTATAATCTTTTTTTACAAAAACTTAGTAGCAATTAAAATCATTAACAAGACTAACAATAAAGGCCAAAAGAATCACATCTTTATAATCCTCATGAAATGTTAAGGTTTTATTGATTATAAGGTATATTTTTCTTAGTTTGTCTATTTAATAACTTTTCAAAGACTGGAGTTTTTTTAGAAATGTAGATAATAATTTTAAATCTTCACTGTATGAAAATAAAATGAGTAACTTGTAATCTGCCTGTTTTAGTTTGAAAAGGGAGAAATTTTCCAAAATGAACAACTTGGAGATCACAATGAAATAAGAAGAGATTTTTGGATCTTGTTAATTCTGGAAGTTAAAAGTTTTATTAAAATGGAGAAGAAAGAGTAAAAATCTATCCCACTGAACAATGTTTGGAGGATAATATCTTTCAAAAAGTTGGTACCAGCAACACTTTATACACAAATTCTGTCTCTGTCTTTGTATTTGGAGAGTTACACAAGTCCAAAGGGGAAATCCCAGGCTAGGTTCACAGTCACCCTCCAAGCTCTGAGCCTGGGTCAGGTTTGCCTCTGGGGTCCTATTGCTCAGTTCTCTCAGACAAGCCAGCACTGGAGACCCTGAAGGTCGGTTTACTCCTGCGTTAGTGCAGAAACCCCCTTAGGTTAGGGCAGACACAGCAGAGGGTGCCCTCACTGGGTCCTCACAAGGTCAGCATGTGTGAGGAGGGCGAGGAGTGTGTCTTTAAAAGAGCATCCTTCTCCCATCTTCTGAAATGTCAAGGACGGGCAACCGGGACTTCCAAAAACAAAGAAACCCAATGGTGTCTTTCAAATTAGTCAGCGGGGAATTTAGCATCAAGTTATGTATATATCCAAATTGCTCTGGAGTTAATGTCTATAGTTACTCCTTCATAGGGAAAAAGTAGTACAATAATTCACATTTTAAATCACTGGGATCTAACATTGACCTTCACTACAGTAAAGTCCCACTGGGGGAAAAAAATCTTGCCATGACTTTCCTTCAGGAAAGACTTTTTATAGTTATACTCAAATAAAGTATGATCTGTCTAGCAGGTGAGAGCAACTACTATACTCCACCATCAGCATCACGTGTTACCATGAAATTATATTAAAGTTATATTGAAATAAGAGAAGACTAAGACTAATTGTCTACCCAACAAAAGCATTCACAAAGTTAACAGTATAGGAAAGGACATGAGAAATGTAAAGCTGGAAATATATATCTTGCTAAAGTCAGGAAACAGGACTGTCAGGGCTCGGGCCTATAACCTGCCTGGAATCCCCAAAGTTCAGGGTCACGTGCAAAGTCCAGCATAGGTGGACTCTCACTGTCCTGGCATGACCACGAGACCTCTTGTAAATATTCCTTATATATTAGTATTTCAACCTTAATAAATACCTTTCAACACTTCAGAGGCCACTATCACTCAAACTAGTTTTTAAAAATACATTCGCTCTTTTTGTCTTGGTCAACCAAGTGAAGTTTTTTGTAAATTTGTTCTTGGTAGCATTTACAGCTTAGTATAAGTTTGAGATGAGAAAAAAAAAAAACTTAGAATTTTTTTGTTTACTTCTTGAAACAGACATGAGCTCCCCAATCTATATTTCCACTCAGGTTCATTCATTTCCAGTTATTTTACATTTTGTAGGTGAAACATTTTTTTCTTCATTTAACATCATCAAGAAATTTATATCGTATGTGAGGATTTTGAAGCTATCTCTTAAATTAAGGGTATTATATACATTACCCCCATATTTACCATCCCAAAAGTTTTTTAAAAGTTAAAAAGTTAAAAAAAAAAAAAGATGGATCAACTTTCTCTCTATAAATACTTCAAATGAATCTAATTTTTAAAAGATTTTTAAGAACCAAACCAGATCTCTCTGGCTGGACCTCCTACGATCACCTACGCTGGATAGATAAAATGCCATTGAGATATTGGGGTACAACATCTGGCAAGAACTTGTGAATTATAATTTTCTTTTACAACTGAAAACCGTATCCTGGTTGGTTCTCAGCGGGGCTTCTTGCTGTCAGAGCACGAGGCCTGTTTTGATCGGTCACGGAGGGACACAGGGTTTTTAGTTCTGCCGATGCCAACCCCGCGACTGGCGCACCAACCCAGAAGCTACTAATTAAGGGTGGAAATTAGCCAAGCACAGTTTCACTGCAACACATGCGAAACTTATTAGAACTTAAAAGTAACTGCTGATTCTCAATACAGGCGAAGCTAAAGCAGGCAGGCATCCCATGAGGTCACTCAAGCAAAAATTTTTAAAGCACATTCAAGATGCTTCAGGCCTGTCTCATCTGTATACAACGTGTCAACATAACAGAAAAATGTGCTAAACTTTTAAGATTACTGAAAGCAAGAGATGAAAAGGGTTTCACAGGGAAGCAGCCTGTTTCCTTCACCAGCCTAAACTTCCATTCTGAGTCTTTGATCTGACAGATACTTATATGTGTACTTACTGGAACAATTACCTTACCATTTTCTCATCAGAAAACTGTTTGCTGATTTGGAAATGAAAGGGGAGCTGGGACCCAGGGAGGATGGCCATTAGCGGTACGTTTTAACAGCTGTTTTAGAATCCAAAATAGGGCAGCAGGTTCATTTTATTTTTAAATCAGTGTACAGTTAACTGAATTTTCACAAACTAAATCTACACATGTAGCCACGACCCAGACCCACATTTTTCAATTACCTCATAGCACACTTGAACCTAAACTTCCACGGCACACTTAAATTGTGTTGATCCAAGAAAGAGTAAAAGAAAGAATTGTGTTTTGAACCTGTTTCAAAAATAATTTAATTAATTATCTTTAAAAGTGTTCATGGCACACCAGTTGAAAATCTCTGACCCAGACCAAGAAACAGAATATCACCAGCACTCTCAGAGTTGTAACTGGAACAACTTCTTTCTTTCTTTTTTTTTTTGAGTTTAGCACTGTATTCTACTCATAGTGGGCATTTAAATCTTGTGGTTTTAATAGACCTACTATGTGCAACATGGCGTGTGCAGCAACTACTCAAGGGAGGTTCAAGAGAGGCAGAGAAGGCAGGACACAGTGGCTCACACCTGTAATCCTGGCACTTTGGGAAGCCCAGGCACGAGATCACTTGAGGCCAGGAGTTCAAGACCAGCCAGGGCAACAGAGTGAGAGTCTCATCTCTACAAAAAGAAAAAGAAGAAAAGTAGCTAGACATTGTGATGGGTGCCTGACGTCTTAGCTACTCAGGAGGCTGAGGCAGGAGGATTGCTTGAGGACAAGAGTTTGAAGCTGCAGTGAGCTATGACAACCCCATTGTACTCTAGCAGCCTATGGAACAAAGCAAGACCCTGACTCAAAGGAAGGGAGAAAAGAAGGAAGGGAGGGAAGGAAGGAGAAAGGCATGAAGGGAGGAAAGAAAAGAAAGAAGGAAAAGAAAGAGACAGAGAAATAGAGAAAAAACACTTCAATTAGAGCGCTCTCCTTCTTGGTCTGGGTCAGAGATTTTCAACTTATGTGCCGTGAGAAGATGTTAGGTGTACCATGAACATTTTTAAAGATCATTAACTAAATGCACAAAGCTGAGGGTTATAAAAGTTGTGAGTGTGCTGTGGTGTGGGGGCTGAGACCCCAGGCTCTAGAATCAGATACCATCCCTATAACTTAATGGCCAGGGAGACCTTTGGTGGCCCCATCATCTTTATTCAGAAGCATCAGTCTCACTGGGTTACTGATAAGATCAAGTAAGACCCCTACAGTTATACATGGAAAGTGCTAAACATGAAATAGTAATAAAAAATAGCATTCATCATTGTTTGTCATTATTACTATTGCAAGGGCCAAAAAGCTGATTCATTCACTGGAGAAGAAGCGTCTTGGTTTTCTCTTCTGTTGAATATTCGTTTTCCTCCTCTTGAGGACTCTGTTAGCCATCTCTCAATATTTCTTTGAACCAAATTCAAACCAAAGGGTGAGTGACCCCCATTGGAGAGAGAAGCAATGTGCTCTATCCCTTCTCTCTTCTGGATTCACATAATCTAGGAACTTTAAACAAATGCCTTCTAAGATGTATTCATTACCATGTTTTCAAACTTGGGTGTCGCCTGAGTCTCTGGTGTCCCATACCCGAATATTCTCCTCTGGGGCCAGGCCCAGGAATTGCATGTGGATCAGGGCTCAAGTGATTCTGACGCAGGTGGTCTCGGGACACCCTTTCCAAAATGCAGACCTCAGAGGTCAGAAAGAGTGTCTGTTGAAACAGAAGAGTGTTCACTGATTTGATTTTCTACACTTAGTAGACAGTATCCATAGCTGACACTCTCCAAACATTAAAGGACTTCCCTAAAGAACAAATAATTCTCCAAGTGTGTGAGTAGCTGGTCTTCCCATCAGACAGATAATTTTCATATCATTAAAAGTTCTAAGCTAATGAAATTAGTTGAGTCAAATCAAAGCAACTTACTAATTTATGAAAGCAAAAATAAGATTCCTGCTCATGTACACAAGTAACATTTTCCTCATTATGGAATTCCATTTCTTGAGCATATAGCTTTGCACCTGACATTATTTTTTTACATTTTCAGTTCCTTTTATTTTATTCCTCTAAAAATAAGCCCATCAGCACCACAGCCTAAGACCTTTCTGTAAAACCTTTCATTTACTCATGTAGAGGTAGAGACACCTGCGTTCACGCTGACGTGGGGGTGCTCGATGAGGGGGGCATGACGTGCTGAATGGGGGACTCCTTCTAGCTTCACATTTTCCCCTTTTCCATTGTCATCTCCATCATTGCCTTCTTTAGTATCTATTAATCATCTATTAATTATGTCCACATTTGCTTAAAATCTGTATCAATTAACTAAGTTAGAGTCTTGCATAAAAGCAGTTGGATATTATCAAGTGAGATGACTGCCCAGGTTATAAATTTAGTTTTCCCCAGTTGAGCTCAGTGAGCGTTTATAAAGGACCTACTGTGTGCCTGATTCTGTTAGACTGGCAGGTTATTTTCACAGCTGATGGCGAAATGAAAGCCACATTATGGTAAAATGCAAGTTGGGATGAGGACAAGATGACACTTTTCTCAACCAAAAAAGCACCAGTAGCCTGTGTGAGCTACAGAGAGATCACTCAGCACCCCCAACACATTTGAATTTGCTTTTAGGAGACACCATTTCAAGTTCCGCTCCTGGACCCCTCAGGTCCTTGCGCAGAGAGCATGCAGCTATGCCCCTTTCTCCCCTGCTCTGCTGGACCGGGCCTGTGGACAGGCATCCTCAGCCTTGCCTGCCTTTCTTAGAAGACCAGGGTGATTCATTTCTAAGAAAACATCTACTGGGAAAAGAAAGAAAAGATGTAGGCCTAGATAAAAATATACCAGTCTTGGTACTTGGCTTGAGGAGAAGTAGGGGTGATTCAGCATGACTTTTTTTAATGCTCTTTAAATTTTCCATAATTAAAAATATAACTTTCACAACTGGAAAAAGTAGTAAGGAGAATGGTGTCTGCCATGAGAATTGTGGTACAGTGCCTCTGCGTTTGTGCTGCAATCAGAAATTCCTATTTATATTTTAAATTGAAATGCATACTGGGTTCAATAACATAGTTACTTTGAACTTAACATAGTTACGATAGAATATGCAATTACTTTTTTCTTGGATGTCAAGATTTCAGGCATGAGTGAGATAGAAATGGTTTGATTTTCCTCTTCACCCCCCCTAAGTTTTCTAAAACAAGCATGAATAACTTTTATAATTAGAAGCATGCCGATAAATGTCACTATTTGATAGTAAGAGTCTAGTCTCACACAGATTGAGGTTTTGCCCTGATTCATTTCTGCACTCTAGGAATTTGCCTGGTTTCGGTGTGGGAGACAATTTCTTAAAATAACATTGGATAAATTCATTTGCTCTCATGATTTTATAATTAGACACCTTGTAAATATTCGTGATTTTTAAGCTAATTTGGTATTGGGATGAATAGAATCCAGGAAACTATACAATTAACAAAATTCAATCTCTAGGGTGGCGCCTGTGGCTCAGTGAGTAGGGTGCCAGCCCCATATACTGCAAGGGTGGCGGGTTCAAACCCGGCCCCTGCCAAACTGCAACAACAACAACAACAACAAAATTAAATCTCGTTTAGACATGGCCTCTTACATAAGCAAGCGTCAGATTTACAATGTGGGACTTGTTAAAATGTCTCATTACCCAGCATTATCATAATCCTGGAAATGACAAAGTTTTAAATGTGTAGATTCATTTCAAGACCACAGAGGAGGCTGAAAGAAGGAGCCTGTATTTATTGTGACCAGGTGTTCCTGGCCCACTATCTCTAACAGCCACGACCACATTTCTCTATCCCCAGAGCTCTGTGCAGGAAGGCATAAAAGCCTGGCGCATTTAAGAGGGCCTGGTAAAATCTTCACCCTGACTCTCAAAGTGTCCCTCATTCTAGGGGTAGAACTTAGCAGCTTCCAACTAAAGGTGAGAAGTGCTGAGACTTCTAAAAACAGATGTTGAAGTCAATAAATTCCATCTATGTCTAACATCATCTTTCTGGTCCAAACAGGAGTGTAGGAAATTGAATTCATTCAAAGAAACAGACGTGGAAAAGCAAATGATAGAAAGGGTAAAGTCTAAGGTCAGCTGAGCTGAGAGTCATAGAATTCCTGTTTTCACTCAAAGGCAATCTTGAACATCGAAAGCACAATTTAAGACATAACACTTTAACATAATACTAATCAGGAAAAGGGGAGAGACACACACCCCAGTCTGCTTTAATTTACAGGATCTGTATTCATTAAGTGTAAAAGAGATTATATGCTTTAAATGACGCGAAGGACAATTGTCTCCTTCAATGGGCGTGTGACTGAGAAGGACTTGTAATATTTTATTTCACTAACAACTTTTTTTCATGAAGATAATTGATCTTCAATCAGCAAAGCTGATCAATTAGTGACCTGCCCAGTGAAGGGCAGGGGAAGCAGCGCATCGGGCAGCACTGAGGCCCGGGCTGCTGGGTGCCCGGCAAGCTTGTCCACCTCGGGCCTGAGTGGGGTCCCCTCTCTAGTTCACGGTGAGACATGAATGGTGATGAAGCTTAGTAGGTGAGGGCAGGCACTAGTCTGCTGCCAGACTGGCTTGTGTTCAAACCCCGGGTCCCCGCAATAGTGTGTGACGTGGGGTGGCTGATTCTGTTCTTTCTGCCTCTACTGCCTCGCTTGTATAGAAGAGGATCAGAGCCCTGCTGAGTCACAGGCTGTGGTGTGGGGACAGAGCAATCATTCCTCTACAAGTCCTTAAGGCTTTGCCTGATACACAGTCAGCCGCCTGTAGGGATTAACTGTGCTCATAGATGCGGTCAGTGTGAAGATACAAATGGGAGAAAAATCAAGAAGGAAGACAGGCCAGTTGCCAAACAGCATAATGGTAATCATCTTAGAAAAATTAGAAATTACATGCATGGTTTTAAGATATGCGGTTGGGAGTTTTCTTTTCTGTTCATCACATTTTCGGGTGAAAGTCTTCAAAAATGTGAACAGAGCCTTCTCTCTCATAATCCAAACGCTGTCATAAACAACGGCCCATCTCCTGCAAGGCTGAGAGAGCTCTTTTAGAGAAACAGCAGACACCATGAAACCTGCTCGCCAAAAACAACAGCTCAAAACTTGTTTGCAATTTCACTTAGAACCCGTTGTATTAAGAAGAAAATCTCTTGGCCAGGTGAGGGGGCTCATGCCTGTGATCCCAACACTCTGAGAGGCTGAGGCAGAAAGATCCCATGAGCTCAGGAGTTGGAAACCAGCCTGAGCAAGAGTGAGACCCCATCTCTACTAAAAATAGAAAAACTAGCCAGGCTTAGTGTCTGGTGCTTATCATCTCAGCTACTCAGGAGGCCGAGGCAGGAGGATCACTTGAGCCCAGGAGTTTGAGGTTGCTGTGAGGCCATGGCACTCTACCCAGGGCGACAGAGTGAGACTCTGTCTCAAAAAAAAAAAAAAGAAAAAGAAAAAGAAAAGAAAGAGGTGAGTCTCTTAGAGACCAAACATCAATGGCATGCCTGTGTCCAAAATATTTTAAATCAGAGATGGCCATTTGGGAACAGCACAGAAGAATAAGGAGGCTGCCTCAATCGATGACAAAGTCTGATTCAGGCGATTTCTCATAGGCCTTTCCAACACCAGCACAGCAGTCATAGGATGGGGAAGGTGACAGCACATTGTTACCCTTCACTCAACGTTTCTCCCTCTGCCAAGAATTTTTTAAAGGTCACATGAATATAATGTACATGCCTCACAGAAGGTGAAAGATTTTCTCCAAACCTTCAACCATGCACCCAGCAGCACCTAAGCTTAATATAACCCAGGCCTGAGAGCAAGTGGCAATGCGCCGTCTGTCTGTCCTACCACCCCAGCTCTCCAGGGTCTGGGGAGGACGCCCTGCAGGGCCTGACCACAGAGCTGGGAGTGGGCGGCTGGGAACGTTCTGCTGCCCACAGCAGCTCCGAGAGCTGGAGCTCCCGCACAGCGACCAGAAGCGAGGCAGGGAGAGACAGGCCTGCTGACGGTCCCTTTATCAACAGCTGCAAGAAGAAAGGGTCACATACCCTGAGCTCGTGGACAGCCAGGACTGTCCCTTTCAATCTTTGGGTGGCCAGAGTCCAGCACCCCTCATTGCTGCCCAAGAGGAAGCCAGTGCCAGAGACAGCAGATGCACGCAGAGAGAGGGCTGGTTCCCAGGGCGCTAAGCCGGCAGGTAGGAGAAATCTCTCAAATCTCTCCCCCAAGAATTTTTAAAGATAGTTTGGGGGGCAGAGGGTTAGGCGTTCGGGGCCTGCTAACTGGCTGGTTTCAGGGGGACCATCAGTCCCTTGGTGTGTGCTGTGGACTGGGTGGGTCAGTCACTGGAATGCAGGACCCGGAAGACACTCAAAAACGACCCCTGGACTCCAAACAGATGACGTGTTCTGTGGAGGAAAGTGAAGAATCTTTTTTTTTTTTCTGAGACAGAGTCTCACTCTGTCCCTGTGGGTGGAGTGCTGTGGCATCACAGCTCACAGCAATGCCAGACTCCTGGGCTTAGGCGATCTTCTTGCCTGCACCTCCCAAATAGTTGGGACTACAGATGCCCATCACTACACCCAGCTATTTTTCTATTTTTAGTAGAGACAGGGTCTTGCTCTGGCTCAGGCTGGTCTTGAACTCCTGAGCTCGGGCAATCCACACACCTCGGCCTCCCAGAGTGCTGGGATTACACACTTGAGCCTCTGTGGCGGGTCAAGAATCTTTACTACACCAGCAGTGACTCTCGAGTAGCAGTTATAGGGAAGCAAGAAAGAGGACAATGGCTATTGCCAACCAAACCAGGGGACAGTGGCTGTTGTCATTATTTCAGCTGAGCCTGCTCCTTCACAGAGTTTTGGGGGCTTGACTCTAGTTCCCACCTGGCTCGGTGAGTCCAGTGACCCCGCCCAGCCTGGCGGGTGAGGAAGACAGGCAGATGTCACTGGCGAGGCTTAAGCTGAGACCTGGAAGGAAAATGCATGCAGGTTTCTGTGGGAGGGGCAGGGAAGGGCTAGGTCAGACTGTGCCCAACAGAGGAGCAGCTCTGCAGAGGCCCCGCTGCCTGTCGGCTTTCACAATTAAATCATTAACTGTTGACTGGCAGTGGGGCATCTTTTAGATACCATGTGAGCTGAACACTGGAAAATAGGGTAAGGCAGAACAGACCAAAAGAAAGTGTTCACACACTGAACCATCACACACCACTGGCCGTGGCCTCGGACATTCTTTGTGGTTTCCCCTCTGGAAGCAGCCTCTGAAGGGCTCACGGGTCCACCCCAGAGGTCCTGCGGCCTCCCTCGGCTCTGCCCCCTCTCCCACCACATAGATCCAGCCTGAGAGGGCAGGGAGGGGTGAGAGAGAGAAAGAATCCTACTGTCTCTGGTATTTTAAAAAGTCATTTCTAAAACATCCATCTGATGATTACCCGAGCCTCCCAGCAAAGCCAAAGCAAAGCAAAGCAAAGCAAAGCAGGGTGGCGGCCGGCCCACCGTCTCCCCCACACACTTCCTTCCCTGATGCCTCCACCCACCTTTAACTTAAAGTTCAGTATCTGCCAAAGTAAACAGGGTCGTATTAAAAAGGAAAAAAAGAAAAGAAAGGGGGAAGCAGAGAAAGAAACAAATCCCTGCAGGGCTTCTTGCAACTCGAGATTCACACAGCAGAATTATCTGAGTGCCAACCTGACTCCTGCAGCTTTTGAAAGTGCACAAACAACCCCTCACCCAGCTTAAGTGGCAGGAAACACAGCCCCATGAGAGCCAGTCAAGGTGTGTGGTCCGAGAGGGTCCATTAAAGGACAAAGCCCCACCTCTTCCCTGCAAATTCTGGCCCCTCCATTGTTCTCATCTCCAGGTGGACCTGCAACCCAGGTGGGCCCAGGAAAGCCGAGCCTGGTAAAGGGCAGGACACAGATACCCCTCAAGGTCGGGAGGAGGCTGCACCCAAGCACAGGGTTCTGCTTTGCTAAATTTACCCAGGAATTATCACAAAGCTGAATCATTATTCACTCAGCATTTTCCTACTTTTGAATCCTAGAGACTATTGTGACTAAAACAGTCTTGGTTTGGCACAGAAAAGGGGATAAGTGTCCTCCAGCACACAAGGGCTTGTCTACAGCCCCAGACCTTTGCCAGGAAGCCAGGCAGGGATTAATCCTGCCCCCTCTCCACACCGTCACCCACAGTTTACGGCTGGAGTAACTGGAACGTTTAAAGTGATCCTTAATTCTGCTTTGAAATCAAACAAAAAAGTTTTGACTTCAGCAAAATAAATAAATATTACCTGAAAGGAACCAAAAACCATGTCAGCTATAGGTCAAATTCTCTTTTCTTGGGAAAGTTCCTCTCTGCCAATGGCGCTCACAGCAGGAAAACTCAGTGGGAAGGCCATGTTAATTTGCATTTTGTCCTCACTCGGCCAGACATGACAGCCCTGCAGTGCCTTATGTCAGGAACCATACTAAGAGCGCAGGGTGCAGGGAAGAGCTTCAAAAGTGCATGGAGGATGGAGCTGGAGAACATTCTAGAACCCTGGGCCAACACACAGCGGCTCACACATTTTCACAGTGCTTCTCCCAAGTAGTTTCTCTCCAAAATAATTTTTTGTGTCCCAAAAGCCACCCTCAATCCCAAGGGAGAAAACAGGAACATGGGGACGGGGGGTAGTGAGAAGCAGGTTCATTGGAAACACACATTCCATCATCTCCAGCCACTTTGCCCTGAGGGAGCCTGAAGTCTCTTTCCTTCTCCTTTCTTCACAAATAGAGCCGCGCTCCACTGACTGCTCCACCACCCTCGCTGTGAAGGGTCCACACAGATCCACAGGACCCTGGGACCCTGTAACTACCAACTGCGTCACCCTCAGACCTGTAACCACCATCCACGTCACCCTCAGACCCTGTAACCACCGTCCACATCACCCTCAGACCTGTAACCACCGTCCACGTCACCCTCAGACCTGTAACCACCATCCACGTCACCCTCAGACCTGTAACTACCAACCGCGTCACCCTCAGACCTGTAACCACCGTCCACGTCACCCTCAGACCCTGTAACTACCAACCGCGTCACCCTCAGACCTGTAACCACCGTCCACATCACCCTCAGACCCTGTAACTACCAACCGTGTCACCCTCAGACCTGTAACCACCGTCCACGCCACCCTTGAACCCTGTAACCACAGTCCACGTCACCCTCAGACCCTGTAAGTACCATCCATGTCACCCTTGGACCCTGTAACTACCATCCATGTCACCCTCAGACCCTGTAACTACCATCCATGTCACCCTCAGACCCTGTAAGTACCATCCATGTCACCCTTGGACCCTGTAACTACCATCCATGTCACCCTCAGGCCCTGTAACTACCGTCCATGTCATGATCAGTACCCAGAGCTTTGTGCATAGACACAGTTTCCAGCTATTTTCCCCCAACTTTGGCTGTTCAAAGGGGACAGCCCTACCCTTGGTGCAACTTTCACAGGGGAAATTAACTAGAGCCTGGTGACTGGGGCAGTCAGTGCTAATAAGGAGCTCAGACTTGGGGGCACAAGGCGGGGACTGGGGATCTAACCCAGCTTCTGATTGCCGTGTCCCCTGCTGGGCCCCAGGAGTGCCAAGCCTTGGGGACACTGAGCAGCTGGTGGTAGCATGTGGCCTCAGCAGTGGAGTGTTCGCTGTCTAGGGAACAAAGGAGACAAATGTCCCCAGGAGTGTTGGAGAACTCAAAGGGACATGTAATAGTGATATTTGATGGAGGTGAGAAAGAGCCCTTTTTCAAGAACTTTCTTTGGCAAAATTAAAGGATTTTCTAACCCTGTCTTCTTTCTGTCTTTCCCAGAGGAGGAAATTATAAAGGCCAGCCCTTGAAAAATAATATAGTAAGATCTAACTTTATTCCCCTAATCTCTCAATAATGCTGCAGCTGACCATGATCTATTTAGCATAACACAGAAATAATGTATTTGTACCAAGCAGATTCCAAAAGCTTTAAAATAGGCAAAGCTATTGACTTGATTGATTAAGTTAAAGTGTTTACACAGAAGTGTCATATTTTGACATCAATCTACAACACCACATCTGGCACTTCTAATTAAATCCTGTGAAAAGACAACGTTCTTCACTTGGTCACAACAGCGTGGCCAATGGGAAGTACGAGTGTGCTCGTCAGCCCGCAGCCTGGGGTCTGCAGTGTGGCATGTGGTTGCTGCAGTCCCCAGACAGGGCTTTTGCAAAGCTTTCGCGGGCTCCAGCACGTGTTTTAACTGAACAAAGACTAAAAAACTGGGTCCCAGCTCCATGAGTCAACTGCTATATTTTTCCCTATTTCGATTTAAATCTCTCTGAGCTTCATCAGTCAACTAAAGTGTAACGAGAATTTAGAATGAAGTTGTCTTAAGGAATTGGTGCTCAGAGCCCAGGTAAGGCTCTTTGTTTTGTTAAGCTTTATTCCTGCAGATTAGGAAATGAACTCAAGAAACTTTAATGGGGGAACAAGGGAGTAAAACCCTATTACTCATTCAGGATGGGAGCGTGTCTGCGTCTTCATTTTAAGTGTGGAACACACACATTCCTTAAACACGGCCTGCTCTTTACAGCAGCGTTTGATTTAAACCACTTGTATTTTTTTCCTTCCAAAATTAAGATGAAATATTTTTCACACACCAAATAAAGGATGAAATGGCCCAGTTTGTTAAGGCACGCTTACTTTGCTTTTAATGTAGACAAATACTACTTCAAAATCCTCTCTTTATTTTTTTAAGTTAAATTATGTCCACCCCATGTGCAGATGCAATTTACTGACCAAGCCCACAGCCAAATCTGGCCTCCCTGGGAACCATCCATTTGCTTAAAAGGGTGGAGGAGACACTGCTGCGTTTTCTTGAGATTCCTGGCATTTTTTTTTCCTCCTAAGTTTTGCTTTAAAGACCACCTTGAGAAATGTTGCCCGGCAGTAAAGGGAAAATGAGTTCAAGCTTCAAAATCAGGAAATTTGGGCAGTAAAATGTGTGTTATAAAGTCAATGTTGATCGAAAAATAAATCGAGCTCTTTTGAATTGTCAGCCATAGGAGTTAAGGCCTCCAACTTCCTATGGAATTTTCATCCTCCTTGAGACAAACTCTGCCTCCAAAGTCTCTCAGGGGCTGCAGGAAGGTATGTGGGCCCGAAATGGTAAAGTATTTGAACACACACATGGGGCGTGCACTTATTTACCGTGTCCCATGTTCAATTTAAAGAAAATAAACGTGAAGGCAGGAACCATGAACAAATAGAGGGCACGGTTCTCCATAATTGCAGGGAGACTTAGGTAATGCTCTGCGCAGTGTTTGATTTAAAATGTTAAAATATTAACAGAAGTTTTCTACAGCAGAGTGTTCCTATCACAGTGAAATGACTCATAAGAATGCTAAATTCAAACCAGATGGGCACAAACATTAACCAAAAAAAAAAAAAAATCAGATATTTAGGGGTCATAAAAATGAGGACCTTGTCTGAGTTAGTGAAAAATGAACTTTCAGTGACAAAAAAGGAAATGTGAAAAAATATTAGTGACTATTTTAATTATACAAGCCACTGACAATCTAAAAAGCTAACATTTACAAAACTTCGTGTTGCTGTTTTAATATGGAAAAGATGACTACGGTAATCTTTAGACTTCAGATAAACAGGGACGTCAATGTCTTCCCTACAGCCAAAGCCTGAGACTGTCTAGTGAGGCTGGGTGCCGTGTGCAGAATCTGCCAGCGTCTCTGTGCCTGGGGGCTGTGTACAGAGTCTGCCAGCACCTCTGTGCCAGGGGGCCGTGTACAGAGTCTGCCAGCACCTCTGTGCCTGGGGGCCGTGTGCAGAGTCTGCCAGCACCTCTGTGCCTCCGGGCCGTCTGCAGAGTCTGCCTGCGTTTCTGTGCTTCCCACCAAGAAGTCACCCTCACTGGAGATGTATGTGGGACAGAAACCTCCAACCCGGCCTGGCGCCAGCCTGTGCTCGCCCCTCAGCAGACCACAGAGGAAAATTCTCCATGCTGGGTCCAACACCCAAGCAAGTCTCAGAGCTCTTGTTAACATGTTTCCTTGAACTTCTCTTTTCTGCTTGTTCCCCCAGAGCTTTTGACCATTTGCAGACGGTCTGCAGCATGTGCTGGTTTAAATGTGTAAGTACTCTACAGGAAGAAAAATGTGTGGGCTCAGAATTAACATTGTTTTTGACTTATAGCGAAATTCCAGTTGTGTTTAACTTGGACTGTGGGATCCAGGAACTTTACGGAGAGGAGAAACCAATATGTTTTGAGCAAAAATGTGTATGGGGAGTTCCCTAGTGTTTTGTTGCCGGAATCGTGGACAACACAAGGAGAAGCGACACGCACATAATTCAGCCCCGCAGCAGGCTGCTTTGTGCGGCCGCTCCGGCCGGGGTGGCGGACCTCCCAGGAACAAGTAGGCACTTCAGGAAGTGGTTCCACATTCAGTAGGTGGCCTCTCCGCGCGGGGCCGTGTGAATCGGTGCCCTGCACGGTGTTAGGGGCACTGCGCTGTTTACCTTTTGTACGAAACTTAACACCACAGACCTAACCATTTGTGGTCACCAGAGATCTCATGGCAGACTTTCTAAGAGCAGTTGTGTTAACTCCGGAATCCTGGCCTGAGTCCAAGTAAAGTAATTACATTCTTCCCGCTCCAGTCTCCCTCCCTTTCCAACCGAATAGGATAGTCTCAGCCCCGTTCTCCCTCTTTGGGCGTGTTAGCACCGCGCAGGCCCGGGCCGTGGGTCCGTGGGTCGGTGCGCCCCTCGCAGGCCCGGGCCGTGGGTCCGTGGGTCCGTGCGCCCCTCGCAGGCCCGGGCCGTGGGTCCGTGGGTCCATGCGCCCCGCGCAGGCTCAGGCCGTGGGATCGTGCACCTGCGCAGGCCCGGGCCGTGGGATCGTGCACCTGTGCAGGCCCGGGCCGTGGGTCCGTGGGTCCATGCGCCCCGCTCAGGCCCGGGCCGTGGGTCCGTGGGTCCGTGCGCCCCTCGCAGGCCCGGGCCGTGGGTCCGTGGGTCCGTGCGCCCCTCGCAGGCCCGGGCCGTGGGTCCGTGGGTCCATGCGCCCCGCGCAGGCTCAGGCCGTGGGATCGTGCACCTGTGCAGGCCCGGGCCGTGGGTCCGTGGGTCCGTGCGCCCCTCGCAGGCCCAGGCCGTGGGATCGTGCACCTGCGCAGGCCCGGGCCGTGGGTCCACGCGCGGTGCAGGACTGGGCCATGGGTCCGTGCTGGAAGGAGCAAGTCCCTAGTCCTTATCACAGAATGGTGACAATTAATGAGTGCTTCACAAAAGCACGTGGACTTCAAAAGAGTCACAGCACTGGAAGTGGCGGGAGTGCTCATACGTCCATTTGGAAGGTGACCTTAGACTGCTTCAGTACAAGTTCAAGTTCACAACAAGGGAGTTAGGTGGGAGTCTCAGTGCCCTGACCTGGAGATACCGCATGTCGGGCAGGGGAGGGTGTTCAGTCTCACCGGGGTGGAACACACCCTCGGACACCGCCAGAGCCTCGGAGGCCTAGAATGACGTCAAATGAGGCACAGGTAAGGGAACTGGGGTGTTTAGCCAGAAAGGAAGAGAGGGAGGGTGGGAGGGAAGTAAAACAAAAAAGAAAGCAAGCTGAAAATTGAAGAACAAGCATTCTTGATAGCATGTTTGTAGACCTGAAAGGACCAGGACCGGTGGTGAGGGCACAGAGGTGCAGGAGAGAGCCCTTCCGCCCAGCCTGGCCTGGAGTAGCTTCTCCTACCACCTCTGTGTGTCAAGCCAACTGTCCTCCCCGCACCGAGACCACGTTCCAGTCTACCACCAGAGGAAATTCATTCCCGAGAACGTCCTTACGGTCTGCAGCACTGATCTGGCCCTATCACAGCATCTCGTTGGATGTTTCATTATTTCTGAAAATCTGATCTCATTTTTTTTTCTGAATATCTGCACTTTACCAGGGCAGGGGGCATGCCTTCCACACCCCCCATGGCAGGGTGGTCAGCCCTTCACAGCAGCCGTGTGCTGGGCAGACAAAGAGGGGCACTGAGGATGACCTGCCATATGGCATTGACGATAAAATAATTCATAAACGCATGGAAGGGAAAAACCACCAAATGGGAAGGTGCAGTAAAGATTTTGATGAAGAAGGAATACATTTTTTTTTGTCTTTTGAGACAGGGTCTCAAGCTGTCGCCCTGGGTAGAGTGCCGTGGCGTCACAGCTCACAGAAAACTCTTAGGCTTAAGCGAATCTCTTGCCTCAAACTCTTGGGCTTAAGAGGTTCTCTTGCCTCAGCCTTCCAAGTAGCTGGGATTATAGGTGCCTGCCGCAATGCCCGGCTTTTGTTTTGTTACAGTTGTCATTGTTGTTTAGCTGGCTCGGGCCCAAATCCGCCAGCCTTGGTGTATGTGGCTAGCACCCTACCCACTGAGCTACAGGCACCACCAAAAGAATACTTTTTTTTTTTTAAAGAATACATTTTTAATAAGCCCAAGTGTCACGGGGAAACATTTTATAGGAATGAACCTCATGAGCAAAAGCCCGGAAGTAGGAGAGCATGGAGTGACCTCCGCAAATGATGTGAGATATTTCTTGAAATAGAGGATATAGTTAGGGGAGCAGCAGGAAACGAAAGGAAAGCCAATTAAATATATTTTGGAGGGCTCTGAAAAATTAGTACTTGTGATGGTTTAAATATGTCCCCCAAACTTCATGTGTCAGAAACTTTGTTGTCAGTGATATTTGAAGGTAATCAGGATTTGGTCAGGGTGGGGCCCCCATGAAGGGACTGAGCTGATGGCACCGGTCCCCTCTCCCCGCAGTGGCTGTGCTATAGGACAAGGTGCTCACTAGAGCTGCCCACATGCAGCTCTCAGCCCTGCCCTCCAGAAATACAGGGGACTTCCTGTCTTTACGAATTACCCAGTTCCACATATTCTATTATAGGAACAGAAGACTGAGCCAGAACCTAGCTCTGTGAATAACAATTTACTGTGGATGGTCTTATCTGTGACCCAGCTTTAGGCTGTGTGAGGTGGACCAGAAAGCATATGGGTCAGCAGGAGCCGGCTGTGGGGCAGATGTCGTGGGAGAGGGGGTCTCCTCCTGCACTTGGTGGTGGCCCCATGCCAGGTTACCATCCTGACTCTGAAGAACCCAGCTTATTACCCTGACCTCTTCCCCTGCAGATGCCCCCTGCACCCCACGGGCTGTATGGGGCACCCCACGGAGCAGGTTAGACGTTACCAGCCTCAGCCTCGCCCCATCTTAGAAATCCCAGCCCTCTGTCTCTCTGCCCCCAGGACCCAGAGCAGCAGCTCAGAGGCACAGAGAAGGCCTGTCCCCGAGGAGGACCAGCCCGTGGGGAGACTGGACTGCTCCCCCCTGCTAGGCCTGCTCCAAGCTCTGCCTGCCCTGGGTGGAAGCCCTCACAACCCTTTCCTTGGGGAATTTGGTGAGGAAGGAACATGATCAGCCCTTAGAGAAGGCCTAGCCTAGGACAGAAAAGAAGCAAGGGCTGCATGGGGATCTGCGGCCTTCTGTCTGCTTTTCTCCTGGGTCCAGAATCTTTACAGTGTCGTCTGTCCGTCCAGGTGGCTGGCAGCTGTGTCCCTGAGCTTGGAGGAGAACACAGTGCATTCTGCTTTCAGTATAAGCCCCAGCTTTTTACCAGCTCACAGGCTCCGTATTACACTTCCAACAAGGTGAAAAGATTTAAAAGGTTGAATAAAATAATTTTAAAACCTGAATGGAAACCACAATTTTTTGACACAAATTACAAATGCTTCCAGCGATCTGCGAATTACTGTCTGTAAGTTCGAAGAATGAGTGTTGGCAGCTCCTTATTTTGAGAATAATATGCCAATCCAAAAATACAACCTGATAAGTGTTTAACAAGATAAGAGGAGGTTGGTGACATTGAATAAGGGTCTTTCCGCTCTCAAACTTGCAATTCAGTCTCCCAGTTGGAATCTGAAATAAACAAAGGTTTTGGAACCCCACCTCATGGACTGGAAATAGATCCTAGTACTGAGCTGTGTATTACTATGCAGGGGTGCACGTCATTAGTTAGCCTTTTTTTACAAAAAGATAAAAAGAATAAAGGAAAATAAAAAATACTATGAACACTAAAAATAGTTGCAAAAGGAAAAAAGGAGACAAATTTTACTATGAAAGATGTATGTGTTGATAGTACTTGCAAGAAAGAACAACACAAAACGTCTATGAACTTGAAATTTTATCCTGCAGGCATCTCTTGCTCCGCACACAAATGTATCTGCCCCAGAGATAAACTGTCCTCCCACCTCGTCTGGTTGCAGAAAGAAGGAAGCCTGAAACAAGAAAACCTCTCCTCCTGGGCCCTTCGTGTCCCAGTGAATTCACAGAGCGTGGTAACGGGAACTTTTCTAATGCACTTTATATCTTTAAACAACGTATAATTTTAAAATACAAAGTGTGAAGATTATTTTCATAATATGTTTAATTTGGTCTTCTAGAAAGAGACGAGATTTCAATGTACTATTACTATTACTGCCTTGGGCATAAATAACATTTTTCTTAGAAAAAGTCAGGAGGTATGTGACAGAGAAAGTGAATTCGGATTTTTTAATCACATTCACTGACACAGATGCTCTGTACAAGGACAAACCATATGCTGTTGTTGGAACTGGTGCTACTATTTCGGAACAGAGCAGTTAGCTTCCAGGAATTTATGCCACCGACATGCTCACCTGAGTGTGCAGTGTACAAGGGTGTCTGCTAGTGTCACAACAGGAAGTCGAGGAATGAGAAGTTGAGTGTCACTCGTAGGGGATTGGTTGAATGCATCATGTGACATCCACAAAATGTAAAGAGAATAAATAATTTAGGTCGAGATGGGCTGGCAAGGAGTGGCCGTGTTGGTACTATTGCAGTCTCCAGCACTATGCTGGTGGCTGTTGGGCACTCCTCTGACAGCCTCCTGGTCCTCTCAGCCTGCACTAAAGCAAATGTCGCTCAAAAAGCCACCACCAGGCGGCGTGGTGGCTCAGGTCTGTAGTCCCAGCCACTCGGGAGGCTGAGGCAGGAGGATCGCTTGAGCTCAGGAGTGTGAGGTTGTTGTGAGTGAGGCTGACACAATGGCACTCTAGCCTGGGCAACAGAGTGAGACTGTCTCAAAAAAATAAAAGCCACCATTTCTGTGAGAAAAGTAGGTGGTTTCCAACTACAGCAGCCACTTACAATGCCAAGAAGGCAGTTAGCAGATGCTCCCCAGCAACAACTGTGGGCCGTCCATGTGCCATCTGCCCACACGCCTGCCTGCGACTGCATCTGGACAGTAATAGCCCCTGCTTGGCTCCTCCCTGCAGATCTCACCTGTGGGTTCACACTGACTGACTCAAGTCCAAAATCAAGTGGAGAAGAGGATTCTAGGAAATGTGCTATGGAAGAGACCGGGCCAGGGTGTGGTAAAGATATGGGTTTAACCAGAGTCTTGTGTTGACAAGAGGTTACACAGGAACCCTTTGATTAGCGGCCGCGGCATGTTCAAAATACAATTTTAAAACAAAGGTTTCCATACTCAATTTCAGTAAAATGTATCTTCATGACATGCACCCAATTCTCTCCTGAAGATAGAAGTCGTATCTTATATTCAGACCTAAGAAACACAAAAAATCTTCTGAACTTCGAAAAATTCACTGCCCATTTTCAGAGTCCTTTCAGTGGATAGAATAAGCTACAAAAAAGCTTGAGCTTTCATTTTATGTAACAATAACATCAGTTAATCTTTAACTTAGTGTAGAGTTTATCTGTGCAAACACGGCACAGCTGAGGCTTCTGGTGACCTCCCAGCAGTCCCCGGAGTAAACGAAATCAGCCTCATTTCACAAACAGGGAAATCAAGGCTGAGAAATTTCTGCAGGGTCACACTAAACTGTTTTGTGCAGCCCAGACTTGGACTCTGACTGACTCTAACACCCACCTTCAAATTGACTCAACAATTTCATTATGAGTCACAAACTATAAAAATTGGCCGGATATGAAGGCTCACACCTGAAATCCCAGCACTTTGGGAGGCCAAGGGAGGAGGATTGCTTGAGGTCAGGACTTCCAGACCAACCTGGGCAACATACCCAGATCTCATCTCTATAAATAATTGAAAAATACAAACTGCAAAAATTATGGCCTCCTCTATAAAATACAATTTGAGAGGTTGAGGCAGTGGGAGAAAAATATTTTAGGAAAATATTAAATAAATCTTGGATTTGAATTAAAATGTTGAATGGTTTAAAGTCCTGCTAACTTATCTGAGCTGTGATTTGCCTACACTCCCAGTAGCACCAAGTCACCTATGACAAAAGCAAACACAATCTTAAGCAGAAGGATGAGACTTAAAAGACAAGTTTTTTTCCTTGGAGGAAAATAAACTGAATTTCTCTACATGTCTTGAGTAATTGGTAGAACAGAATGTTCCCAGATGAGAAAGAAATGTGGGAACTTGATGACCACTGCCAGGAGTCTCCTGCTGCCTGGGGCGCCTCTTCCAGCACTGTGTGGGCCACCAGCTGCCCTGGTGTTTCTGATGAAGCTGGATTCCAGCAGGCTGCGTTCTTGTGCGTCTGCAGGAGGCCTGTTACCCTGCAGGACTTGTCATGAGGGTCTTCAACACTTCAGATCAGGGCTACCTGATAGACCATTTGATCCAACATGACAAAGAGCAAACCATTAGCGACCGGGTAGACTTTGGTTCCAGGCGAGCATCGAGGGAGAAACCCAGGAAGCCTTCCTGGTTGTCAGCTTTGCTGAGAAGCACCCAGGTCATTGGTCTGCTGTGGTTTAGGCTACAATGTATCTGATATCACCTTGACCCATGCCACAGCTTAACCTTCAAAATGCTCCAGGATCAGACCCAAATGTCCCTTTCCACCTTCAGATTCTGTCCTAACCTTGACCCTCTGCTCTGCCCATCCTCCTCTCGCACCTTCCTAGGCTTGCTGTTCCCTAAATGCAGAGTAACATTGCTTCAGTCTCTTAGATGCAGGAGACTGAAACTCACTTGAATTAGCAGGAGAAAGAGAAGAGACGTTTGATTGACTCATAAAAGTAAAGCGTATTCCATCATCAGACCCTCTGGGGCTCTGGCAGCGTCTGTGAGGCTTGTCCTCTCTGCCTGTGGACTCTGGTTTCCTCCTTTCTCCTGCAAACTCTGCCCCAGGGTTGAGATGGCAACCGCACTTCAAGCTTGCAGCCCACCTTCTCAGCAACCCACGTGGAAAGGGAGAATTTTTTCTTAAAGCTGCTTTGTCAAAAGTTCTGAAATTGAGCATTATAAATCTGACTGGGTTCCCTGTCCCCACCTAAATCATTCACTATAAACGTCACGCAGAGCTCTGCTCGGCCAGGCCCAGGCCACTGGCTGTCCCTGCAGCCAGGAGGGGAGCCGGCTCCCCACAAGCCACATGGGGTGGGAAAGGAGATGGGAAAGTGGGGGCTATCAGCAGAAAAGGGGGACGACTGTCGAGTGGACATGAGGGACATGGTGGAGTCAATGGCTGCCACAATAGTCTTTGTGCCTCTGCATTCCAGTAAATCTTTTTCCACTCATTTTCTTCATGGGCTATAAGCTCACTTTTGTAGGCGTGAACACCTTCTTCAGGGCTGAGAGCCTTCTGTGCATGAGATTTTTGCGGTAGGAAACAGGAGATAATGACACAGGCCCAGGTCAGGACTGAAGGGTCCTAAGCTGAACCTCGTAGACTTCAGGAACTGAGTGGTGGTGTTGGCTGTGGGGGCATCTTCATGGTGCAGGACGATCCCCTGCAGTCCCGTCGTCGGCTGCTGCTCTTGAAGCTTTCTGAAAACTTTTGTTGGGTACACCGTTGTGTACCTCTGAGCAGTGACAGTTCTTTGTTCTTCCAGATGAACAGTAGTGACATGACCATTTTTGGAGAAGAAAATTGCCACCATTTTCTTTCTGACACTTTGGGGCCTCTTTACCTTTGTTGGTGGATCTTCATTGGGAAAAATCCACACTGTCGACTGACGCTTGTTCTGGGCGTCAGACTAGTAAATCCAGGTGGCAGATGAGTCTGGACTCTCCTCCAGCGGTCTGACCAGCGTTTCTTCACATCTCTCAACGCCAATGTGCTTCTGCTCATCCGTCAAAGGGTGAGTCACTGTCGAGATGAAATTTCCCCAACTCAGAGATAAGCATGAGGATTTGGGGCACTGCCCGCAACCCCATCCACAGTGCCACTTCAATGCCTTTGCACGTCATTTGACTGTTTTCCTGAGTGATTTTTCCACAACTGTGATGTTGTGGTTGATCAGGACCACAGGATGTGGCTCACTGCGGTCACTAGACACCCACTCCTTCCTTCAACTTTCAGTGAAGTTTGGCCTCTTCTAAAATCATGAAACCACCAGAAACTGTCACATGGGAAGGAGTGATGTCCCTGAAAGCCTGGTGCAAACATCAAATGAGCTTTGAGGCTCATTTAACCCACTTTTAAAATCCTAGAAGGTCATCATGGGAAAGTGTGTCCTCCCGGCTCCACAGTGGATGGAGAAGCAGGAAGGATGCTGCAAACTGTGTTCTTTGGAAGTGAAATACCAGACCGTAGCAGTTGCCTCAAAATGTTCGTAGTGATCTTCATAAAACAAAGGCAGGGTCCTCCTCCCCAGAGAAGACAGGTTCTGTGAGGGGGACACACACGCCAGCACGTAATCACCAATCACAAAGCTTGAGGCTCCGCCTGTCTCCAGAGAAGTGACTCTGTGCAGTAGTTATTGTCAAGAGCTCATTCTACTTCACTGCTATTTTTATGAATTGCTTTTGTTTTGAGGCAGAAATACTAATAATTCTTTGCGTCCAATTCAATAAGAAATTCTTTGAATTTTAAAAAAATATATATACATTATGCCCTATCTGGTAACTTTTTTTTATAACTCGAGGGCCTTCTTTTCATGAATCTACGTATTTTTACAGCAGAAATCTTGGGGGTAAACAACATTGTGCCCTCAATCTTTTAAAAGTTATATAATTATGGCTCAGCACCTATAGCTCAAGTGGCGAGGGCGCCAGCCACGTACACCGGAGCTGGCGGGTTTAAATCCAGCCCCGGCCCACCAAACAATGGCAACTGCGACAAAAAATAGCCGGGTGTTGTAGCGGGTGCCTGTAGTCCCAGCTGCTTGGGAGGCTGAGGCAAGAGAACCTCTTAAGCCCAAGAGTTTGAGGTTGCTGTGAGCTGTGATGCCATGGCACTCTACCCAAGGGCGACAGCTTGAGACTCTGTCTCAAAAAAAAATAATAATAATTATAAGCACCTTTCCGTACTATCATGAAACATCTGAGTGACTGGCTGGCTGATTGTGGTTCCCAGCCACCTGTCCTCTGTGAGAAATTAAGTGGTTTCCAGATAGTCACTGCAGTAACATCCATGTATGTCCAATTTTTTCCCAAAGAATTGCTTCCTTGGGTTACACTTTCTACTGTGGGATTACTGGGACAAAAAGTCAGAGGATATGAAAGAGTTTAAAACATGCAATTTCAACAGCTTCCTTACAACTGGGTATGGTGAGTCTGGGGAGAGATGACTTCAGGCATCTGTGCCTGGGGGGACCTGCCCAGAAACATCCCTTTGGAAACACAGGAAGTCAGTGTGAGACTTCTGGACCCCATGAGGAGGACAAAGAGAGAACTGGCAAGTGTTTGTGTGTGTTCGTTGGGTCTAATCCCGCCAGCAGCTGTAAGTATAGCAGCAGTGAGATTGCAAACTGAAAAAGCCCTTACCTGTGAGCTGTTTTGGTGTTTTTGAACTTGGCACTCAGTTGAACTACCTTGGGAGAACTTGGGCAAGAGTGCTGAGGACTTTAAGTGTTCTCTAGGGCCCCAGACTGAGCTGCTGAGCCAGACAGTGATAATAGTCTTCGGCTGTGGGCCGTGTGGAGTCATTGTGGGAGAACTGCTCCGCAAGCTCCGCCCTCAGGGTCACAGAGAAAGGATCAGGCAGAAGTGAGTAATCTAGTAACTGACTAGCCTAAAGGCGGGGACTGAGACACCTTAAAGCCTTGGCCCTCAGGGGTATAGAGTGAGACCAGTTTTGGCACACTGGGTAAGTGGATAGCCACTTCAGGAGTGATCCCAGTGACAAGTGCTTTCCAGGGAAAGCTTCTGTTTAGCCAAGGTTAGCAGTTTAAAGTGCCTTTTAAGTGGGTGGAGGAAAGATTTAGACTCTCCATCCTGCAGGGTTTGAGAAATTAGCAGAGGCCTCCAGTCTCCATCTCGTACAACCATACCAGCACTGTGATTAACACCTCATACCCCAGAAGATCACCTGTTGCCCAGACAATATCCAGCAAGATAGTTTTGGGGTTTTTGTATGTGTGTTTGTTATTTAATTTCAACATTTTCCCTATAGATTTTTCTTTTCCTTTTTTTTCTTTTTCTTTTCTTCCTTCATTTTCCTCATTTAAATGCTATTTCCCATTGTCACCTTTTTCAACAATTAGAACATCATTTTTGCTAATGTTTTTACCCCGATCATTTGGTTTTTCCCCCAATTTTATCCCATAAAGTTTTCTGTTTGCTTGTTTGGTTTGATTTATAGCATTTTTGCCTTTCCTTTTCACTTGGTGGAGGTGGGGTCCTGTGTTCTAACAGGCTTGCAAAGAACTGCTGGCCTCAAAGGAACCACCCAACCCAGCACCCCCAGAGGTTAGGGATTTTTAAGGTTGGGTCAAAGTACCCTACTGTACACCTATATTGCTCCTGTCTCCCTCTTTCTGTGCCTCTTTTCTTTTTGTCACTATTCCCTTTTACCCACCCCCTCTCCTTTCTCTTGTTTCTTTTTTTTCTTTCTGTTTTCCCTTCTTGTCCTTCAATCTTCTCATCCTCTGGTCCTGTACCAAAAGGACTCATCAAAACCCTAGTCTGAAGCATGACAACTTAAAGATCAAGAGGAATTGAAAAGAAAATTAGGACAAGAAAACAGATAGAAGAACTCACTCATGAGGAAGAATCAGCAGAAAACTCCTGGCAACATGAAAAAACAGTCCAGAGCAAACCCCCCTCCCCCCAGGGACTGTGAAGTAGGTACTACAAAGGATTCCACTATAAGGAAATGTTAGAAATGACAGAAAGGGAATTTAGAATGCAGATGATGAAAAAATGAAGGAAATGAAGGAAACTACTGATAAAGTGGAAAATAACCAAAAGGAAATCCAAAAACATAATCAAATAAGAGATGAATGATATGAAGAATACAGAAAGGATATAGCAGAGCTGAAGGAACTGAAGCAGCCAATTAGATGCAATAGAAAGTATCAACAACAGATTAGACCATTCAGAAGAAAGAATTTCAGATGTAGAGGATAAAGCTCTTGACATAATTCAGATAGTTAAAGAGGCAGAAAAAAAGAGAAAGCAGAACATTCACTGACAGAATTATGGGACTTTATGAAGCATTCAAACATACAAGTTATAGGTATCCCAGAAGGGGAAGAAGAATGCCACAAGGGAATGGAAGCCATACTAGAGAATATTATAAATGAAAACTTCCCAAATAACATCAAGGATTCTGACACACTCCTTTCAGAGGGCTATTGGATCCCAGGTCACCTCAACTCTAACCAAACTTCCCCAAGACATAGTGTGATGAACCTGTCCAAAGGCAAGACAAAAGAAAAGCTTTAAGCTGCCAGAAGTAAGCGCCAGTTGACTTACTGGGGCAAATCCATCAAGGTGACTGCACACTTCTCTAATGAAACTTTTCAAGCAAGAAGAAAATGGTCATCTACCTTTAATCTACTTAAACAGAATAATTTCCAGCCCAGAATTCTATATCCTGCTAAGCTAAGCTTTAAAATTGATGGAGAAATCAAATCATTTACTGATATACAAATATTGAGGAAATTCACCACAACAAGACCAGCTCTACAGGAAATGCTTCAACCTGTTCTACACACACATCACAATGGATCAACAGCAAAGTAAGAACTCAGAAATTAAAGGACAGAACCTAACTTCCACACTGATGCAAAAGATAAAACTAAGCAATGGACACTTGCAAAATAAGATGAATAGAACATTACCACACTTATCAATTATCTCAATAAATGTCAATGGCTTGAATTCCCCACTGAAGAGGCATAGATTGGCTGACTGGATTAAAAACACTAGCCAACCATTTGTTGTCTGCATGAAACACACCTAGCCTCAAAAGACAAATTAAAACTCAGAATTAAGGGTTGGAAGAAAATTTTTCAGGAAATGGAATACAGAAGAAAAGAGGAGTTGCAATCTTATTTTCATATACATGTGGATTTAAAGCAACTAAAGACAAAAAAGACAAAGATGGTCACTTTATATTGGTCAAGGGAAAAATACAACAAGAAGACATTTCAATTCTAAATATTTATGCACCCAATTTAAATGCTCCCAGATTCTTGAAACAGACCTTACTCAG